>JACTAT010000549.1:40415-54058 GCA_014526335.1 Chrysaora quinquecirrha | reverse complement strand
ACGAATACAATATGAAATGAACATGCTGATGAATATCAAATGAAATGAACATGCTAACGAATACAGTATAAAATTAGCATGCTGACGAATGCAGTATTAAATGAGTATGCTGACTAATGCAGTATGATATGAGCATGCTGACGAATACAATATGAAATGAACATGCTGATGAATATCAAATGAAATGAACATGCTAACGAATACAGTATAAAATTAGCATGCTGACGAATGCAGAATTAAATGAGTATGCTGACTAATGCAGTATGATATGAGCATGCTGACGAATACAATATGAAATGAACATGCTGATGAATATCAAATGAAATGAACATGCTAACGAATACAGTATAAAATTAGCATGCTGACGAATGCAGTATTAAATGAGTATGCTGACGAATGCAGTATGATATGAGCATGCTGACGAATAAAATATGAAATGAAAATGTGAGCCCTAGTTTCGAGCCCTAGCTACGGGAGCGTCACCGCCAGGGTCGAGGTCTCGATTAGTTGATCTGCTACTGAGATCCTAGCGACTAGTGCTAAATACATCATTTCACCTTCACCACCTCACTTCGCTCTGTGAATCCAAAATAAAAAATACATCGGGAGAATCGCTAAATAGTGACTCTATGTTTTTTTTTCATGCTTGTTGAGTTTAAACAAATCACTTTCCATTGCAGGAGCAACAATTTCCTATAAAGAACTAATGAATGAAGAAGCAACAAAATTAATTTACTCTGATGTTGTTGAGCATGGCACGGAAAAAATCACGCATGGAAAAATTCTTGTTTTGGGTGCAGTTGGCTCTGGAAAAACGAGTCTGGTTAGAAATTTGAGTGGAAAAGAATTTAAGCCTGGTCGAGTTGAAACAGAAGGTTTGTTTGAGAACTTTTTAAAACTTTTGTTTTGGAGGGTTTTCATCGTTGCATCTCAAAAGTTGCATGCCCTATTCCTGCAAAAGTTGCATCTCTAAAAATGAAGCTGGCCAAGCCACAACTCATAAAGAAACATCAAAATGTTTGGGCTCTGGGTTTTCTGGTACTTCTTGAATCAAGGCTTATTCATAGTGTTTCTCAAAATACCGTATATTTATTTAACTTTACCTCAGAATAGTTAGCTTTGCTTACTTTGCTACGTTAATTCACTTTTCTTTTATTAAATCTTCTTTCTCTGACCTAACTTTTCTTGTCTCAGAATACTTTACTTCACTTAACTTTGCTTCACTATGCTTCACTTTGCTTTATTTTGCTTTATTTTGCCTTACTTTGCTTTAATTGGCTTAACTTTGCTTTTCTTTGCTTTACTTTGCTTTACTTTTCTTTACTTTGCTTCGCTTATTAAATTTACTTCACTCTCTCCTACTTTCCTTTACCTCAGGATATTTAGCTTTTCTTTACTTTGCTTTGCTTTACTTCACTAAAGGTAACGTTACTCTAGTTTACTTTTGTCAAATTTACTTTACTCAGTCCTACTTAATTTTACCTCCGAAAACTTAGCTTAGCTTTACTTTACTTTGCTTTACTTCATTCTAGTATACGTTTGGTTACTCTACTTTGCTTTTCCGCTCTTTTTCGCTATCCTGATGATCGTATGTATTCTGCATTAAATTTGTTTCTAGGGATTGAAAGCTGTTTCGTTAATACTGTTAATCTCGATCAAACCTGGCAAGAGGTTGAAGACACTGGATGGACATGTGACGAGGCTGTTGCCAGACATGTTGCAGAATGTCTTCTGGGATTGCTCATGGAAAAGAGAACTTTATCAGGCAGCATCAAACAGTTGGCCATCGCTGATTCACCAACGTCCTCTACATCTCTTCATTGTAGCTCATCACAACCAATGCCTATTGCAGAGCCAGTCAAAGAAGTAAATTTTCTGTTTTTCTACTTGTTGATGTGATTTTCTATCCTACTGAATAGTGATAAAAAGAGAACCATTGGCCAAGACCGTGTGTGAACACCAAATCACTATGGATTGCCCCAATCCAAATTCTTTGTGCCATTGAGGGTGAAAGTGAAGGTGAAATTGTGTTTTTAGTGCCAGCCGTTAGGATCTCAGAAGTAAATGATCTAAAGATACCTCGACACTGGCTGTGACGCTACCGTTGATGAGGCTCGAAACCCCGACCTCTCTAAGTTCTTGACACCACAAACTAGCTGGACTAGACCACGACGCCATAGCACCTTCGTCGTCTTTCAAAAACATTTCTTCGTTTTCTCTATGTTAATGTGTAGTATTGACGTACTAAACAACCTGTGAGAAGGGAAAACGGACTTAAATATAGGGGTCAAATGTATAGCAACCCGCATACAAAAGCCTTTCGGACAATTGGCCTTGTTATTGATCTTAAAGTTGGGTTATTATATGTCAAAGGGCCAAAGAAGGATATGGTTTAATAACGGTTAGGATGAATGTGAAGGTGCAGTGGTATATTTAGAGCCAGTCGCTAGGATCTCATAACCAGATGAACTAACGTGACCTTTACCCTGGCTGTGACGCTACCATGACTGGAGCTGGAACCCGAACCCCGAACTTCCTAATATCTTTGCCTCGTTTGGATGAAGCAGTCTTGTATTTTAATTTTTCATAAAAGTTTTAGGGTAAAGATTTTTATTATAATTTGTGGTTCTTATATGCCACTTTCACTGCGTCTGTGACTCGTGCAATAACAATGACTCTAAACTCACTTTTGAACTCTGAACATTAAGCTCTGATCTTCTTGACTATTTTACCGATTGTTGGATGCTTACTTGATTGCAAAAGCTATGCTTAGTTATCGTTAGTGTTAAGTAGTTTTGATTATTTTCCATTTTCAGAGAATTATCAAGAATTTGGAACACCCTGAGTGTTGCAAAGAGCAATTCAAGCTGACAATTTGGGATTTTGCAGGGCATGATTTATACCAAACGATGCATCATATTTTCCTCAGCACGAAATCAATGTATATACTTTGCTTCAGTTTGGCTGAGTTCAAAATAGACCCACACAAATCTCTTCAAGAACTTGATTTTTGGCTCAACTCAATAGCAGCACACAAGTCTGCTTGCGAGCCAGCAGTTTTTGTCGTTGCTACTCATATTGATTGCGAGGACGATGACACTCTTAAGCGTGCAAACGATCGTATCAAATCACAACTTCTCGAGAAATTCCCAACGTTTTTTGTCACGTGTAATAAAGATATTGCCTTCCCGATTGACAACACCAAAGGTCCCAACGATGAGCTAATGAAGAACCTTCAATCCGCTATCCAAAAAGAGGCTCAAAAATCAGAGGACTGTATTGATGAAATGGCGGTTCGTTGGCTGTTATGTGAGAAAGAGTTGTATCGCCTAATTCGTGATGATGAAAGAATTTTTAGTAAAACGAAAGAAGAGCTGCGTGGGCTTCTTGAGGCCGCAAAATGCAAGACTTCAGCGGATGATGAATTTCAAAAAATGCTTGAAGCTTTTCATCATTCAGGAATTTTGTGGCTACCGGGTAAGTATAAAGTGTCGTGATCACCCGGGTAATGTTTGTGTACTATAGTAGAGGGTGTGCAGTACAGTGGAGGATATTCAGTATAGTCGAGGGATATCATCAGTGCGGTGGAGGGATATCATCAGTGCGGTGGAGGGATATCATCAGTAGGGTGGAAGATTTTCGGCACTGACTACTGATGCTATCCCTCCACTGTACTGATGATATCCTTCGACTGTACTGATGATATCCCTTACTGTACTGATTATATCCCTCCACTGTACTGAAAATCCTCAACTGTACTGAAAGTCCTCCACTGTACTGCACAGACAATACCCCGGGTGCTGATACATAGTTCTTTGTAGTCTTTTGCATAATCATCAGTCATCGTTTGTCAAAAATTTAGTTTATGCTGTTCAAACAATGACATTCATATCATAAGCATTCTATCTGGCGAGCAATTCTCTGATTTAGAGAAGCAAAATTTCCCGCCGAAAAAGCACAGGGGTACAGTGGAGCCTAATTTTAGATGGTTGACAATTTATTTTTAAAGGGGGCCAAGTTCACGATAGGCAAACATTACTTGACCTGCAAAAATGAGCACAATTTATCGTACAGCGTTATTGAAATAAAAATTTGTAAAACTTCTTGTCTTCAAGAGAAACCGTTGCATAGCTTTGTTTAATAAACTTTGGCGTACACAGCCAGAGATCGCAGGTTCGAGACCTGTGGTTAGAGGCTCGAAATTTGCCTTGGTCAAGCTCGAAACCTGTCCTGGTCGTATCAATCTCTGGCAAGCTCCCTGATCGCTTCGATTATTCTTTTGTAGAGCTCCTGGTAAAGAACAGTGACAACATAGGTGACCTGGCTGATATTGTTATACTCAATGTGCAGTACCTTATGGACGCCATGACTGCGATTTGTCAGCTATGCCATGAAACAGACACGACAGTGTCGGACCGACATCACAGAAAAATCGCTAGATCGCTAAAATCAGATGCAAAGATATTACATAGCGACCTCAAGAAGATTCTAGGCACGTTCTCCGCACCGACAGACCAACTCATAAGGCTGTTAAGAATTTTCAACATCCTTCTGCCAGCAGAGCAGATAAACCTGCAGAAAAATGACGACAATTTCAACCCACAGCCGACTCTGACATCAACACCAAATCCAAAGAAATTATCAAGATCTGAGGACTGTTCTTATATCATTCCCTCGTTATTGCAAGACATAAGCTTAGAAAGGTATTGGAAAGAAGTTTGTGAAGATTCAGGGGAATTCCTTTTTTATATTGACTTTTTCGAGTTTGTTCCTCAAGCAGTGTTTCACCAGCTTCTTGTGCAACTATCTGAATATTCAATACAGACTGGCAGTTTTGATCCTGTCCTAAGTAAATCTGATGCAATATTTGGTTTCAATGATCGTTTCACTTTTCGATTAGAATTCAATAAATCTTCGTGCCAAGTCAAAGGGAGTTTGAAGTGAGTTGTAAACTATCTATGATTTCTTCTATGATTCTGTGATTATTTTTATGATTATATCTATGATCTATGATTCTGTTTTATCATGATGATCTTGTCTACCTTGATCTTGTTTTCACAATCGTCTTTCTTCTTCTTTTCTTTTTCCTCTTCCTATCCTTTGTCTTTGCCTTTTCTCTTTCCTATCATATTCCTGTTCTGCGTATTCTTCGCCTCCATCTTCTAGTTTTTTCTTTCTCTTCATCTTTTTTTCTCCTTCTTCATCTTCATACTTTACTACCTCTATCTTTATTTTCTTCTCCTTTTCCTTCTTCTTCCTCTTCTTGGTTTTCGTCTTCTCTTTCTTCTGCATCCCCATCATCATTTTCTTTTTCCTTTTGATCTTCATCTTCTACTTATCCACCATGACCCTGTTCTTCTTTGCCCTGTTCTTTTTTGTCTTCTTCCTTCTCTTCACCATTGTAGTCATTATCATCATTCTCCTTTTTATCTTTGTGTTCTCATTTTTCTTCTTCTTTGTCTTCTTCTTCTTTTTCAACCTCTTCGTTTTCTTATTCTTCTGAATAGACCTGAGTCTTCGTAATCATTTTCATCTTCTTATTGATCTTCATCTTCTTCTTATTCATCATGACCCTCTTCTTCTTTGTCCTGTATTTCTCTATCTTCTTCCTCCTTCTGCTCCTTCTCTTCATCATTATTATAATTATAATTATAATTATTATCTTTTCCTTGCCTTATTTGTCTTTATTTTCTCTTCTTTGTTGACCTCTTCTTCTTCTTCTTAGTCTTCGTCTTCCTTTACTACAACATCGCCATCGCCATATTCTTTATCCTCTTTCTACATCATTATCTTCACCCTTATTCATCTTCTACTTCTCATTGTTGTTCTTTTTTTCAGAGCTGATTGCTCTGGTGAACCTGGTGAACTAATGATCAGTCTAAAAGAAATACTGAGCAGCGTTTGTGAGAATTTCTTCCGATTCCAGAGGTTCAAAATCGGCCCTAAATGTCCACAGGATAACTGCCTTGGATCAAATCCAGATGGCTCAAAAATAAAGAGAATTTTTAGCAAGAATGATAATGTTGATGGTTCTGTAACTACCAATTCAAGACCGTTTGTTATCGATTTCAATCCAAAAGAAGCACGTCCTATATACTGCTGGACGCACAGGGTGGACACAAATGAAGAAGTTAATCGCTGGTTGCTAAGAAGCATTTCTGCAGATGTAAGTATATTGCAACCTCGTCCCCAGGCCCCAAACTAATTTCCTCGAATCTCAACCTTCAAATCAATTTGGGCCCTGGTACCGGCCACAAAATCTGCCAAAATAGTGGCCATTTTGGCCTAGGCATAGAAGCAAGATTCCGAAAGCAGATGTTCTTAGGAAGGAAATGCAAAGAGTTTCATTGATAACTGTAAGGCAAGATACAATATCTCATGTAGCATCATTTTTTGGTTTTTATAGATGTTTTTTACATAGTTTTCAGCCTATTTCTGTGTGAAATTTTGAAGAAACTGTGACGTCACTTGAAATTTCTATTGTTTGAACAACCAATCAAATTGCGAATAGACAGGGCCGATACCAGGGTCGAATATGGACCGCGGAGTTTTACGTAGAGGCCTATTCACCCTGGGAACGAGGTTGAGTATATAGCAGACTTTGCTCAGGGGGTTCACGTGAACTTCTATATCAAGGAGCCCATAACTGTATCAAAATAAAAGAAGAGAACCAAGATCGTCTAACCAATCTTGTCACTTTAGTCCATTTTGATTCATCCATCTTTAAGGTATGTTTTAGCAAAATATCTGTATAATTTCGCCATCCAGACATTGATGACTCTTTCAATACACATATTTCGCCAGTCGATTCAAAATACACATAAATTATTAAGGGTACTATGCCATGGCCTCTTGGTCTTATCCAGCTGGCTGGTGGGGTTCAGAAGCTCAGCGAAGTGGGGTTTCGAGCCCCAGCTACGGTAGCGTCACAGCCAGGGTTGAGGTCTGGATTAGTTAACCTAGTACTGAGATCCTAGCGACTGGCACTTAATACACCATTTCACCTTCACGTTCGCTTTTTATTATCAGAGTATTGTATTGTCTTGCTTGGATTTATCCCAAACAAAGTGACGAAGTAACGAACTTCAGTTTCTTTTTCGGGACCAAACCCCAAAAAGAAACCTATAGGAGTCTTGTTACAAACATAGAAATTTAGTGGTTAATAACATCAATTTGCCTTGGCATAAATTATGCACAAGTTAGACTATCTAGGTTCTCGTATCTTGGTTGAATTAATTAAATGAGTCGGAATAGGTAATGACATAATTCGTAGAAGATATACTACGGAATTCATTTTAAAAGTGATATGGTTTTCGCTTATTCTTAAAGGAATCTAACAATGAAAGCAATCAAGACCACGAATGGGTACATTCTACATCGGGTATGCAAAGCGTTTTTACTCGATTATATTTCAAACTGACTCGAGTATTAGACTTACTACATGAGTCGTAGTTATCGATATTGAATTGAATTGCTGGACGCTCAAACTAACGGATCATTCCTGACTGTAGCGAACAACAACAACATCAATTCAATTCAATGTGAGCGAAGTTGGGACTTGGGAAGCAAGTCTACTTGAGTATATCGATGGCTCTCCATTCTCAAGCGCCACTGTATTCTTGCGTGTAGCTAATTGACATGAGATTAACGCATAATATCACTCAAACAGTAAGCTGAAACCTCTTCAGTAAATTTTGTTTGAAAACGACAAGTATAGTTAGCGGAAAATTAAATTCCAGCTAGCATCTTATCCCCATCGGTCACCCTACCCTGTGCTGTAGCTCTTAGTACTTAACTCTTAATGAGCCAGTTTCCCTTCGAGATTATTCCATGTTTTTGTTAAGGCGAATAATTCCGATGTTTCTTTCACCTTGTCGCGTATTCTTTTGTTACACAAGATTTTTGGCTTGAAAGGAAATTATCGTGGTTCTTCTCAAATAAATGTACTATTAAAAAACAATCACTCCTTGTAGTTTCTTTAGACCATAGTGTTACATTGCTGTCATTAACGTTGTGGTAGCCTGTCTCCCAGTCCAAACATGCTACGGCAACATCTATGATCCCGTAACATTTTTGGGCTGGGACACGGCTAAGTGATGGCTGTTATTAGTTGTGATCCTTCAAAGAACGAAAATGTATAAAAATTGTCCCCTAAATGCTGCTAAGGTATACGCTACAACTAACTTCTGTCCCACTTCTTAACACGAAATTTATTGCAAAAGTACACTTTTTGCATGATTTTTCTTACTTGTAGTTGATAGTGGCATGGATGAAGCTTTATCCGCTAGTTCAATAGTTGTCGACAGGGATATAAAACAAAAAATCTCTGAAAAGCTAGGCAACTCATGGATCTCATTGGGCCGTTGTTTAGAGTTCAGCCAATCAGTGGACGTAGACGCTAAGATAGAAAACATTCAGAGCGATTACAAAGGTGATCAGCAGGAGCAGGCGTATCAGATATTGTCGGAGTGGTGTAAAGATAGAGGAGACGACGCAACAGTCGGGAAACTTAAAGAAGCTCTCGATAAATGCCAACGATCTGATCTGGCGGATAATCTTAGACGATTCTCCTTCTCTAACGCTACGTGAGTTCGTTTTTATCGATTAACATTACAAAACTCCATGCTGAAGGCATAATTAGCATAATTATACTGAAGGATATTTATATAGCAGCTGACTTTGGATTGTATATGTTAATGAATTCGTCGTTTCTCCTTGCGTCGCTTCTATAGCTGCGTGAGTTTGTTTCTTAATCTCTCCGTAACATTACAAAGCTTCGTGCAGAAGAGATAATTAGCATAATTATGAATGCATGATTAGCATAATTATTCTGAAGAGTGTTTATGGACCAGCTGACTTTGAATACTATATGTTAATGAATCCGACCGTTCTTCTCGAAAGCTACGTGAGTTTATTTCTAATCTTTCCGTGTTTAACATTAGAAAGCTTCGTGCGGAATGCATAATTAACATAATTATGAATGCATAATTAGCATAATTATGAATGCATAATTAGCATCATTATGAGTGCATAATTAGCATCATTATGAATGCATAATTAGCATCATTATGCTATGCCAAATGATATCTGTATATGACAGCTGGATAAAGATAATTTATGTTGATGAATGTGTATTTATTATGCACATGGGATGGACTGTTTCAAATTGGGACTATATTATGGTATCTTGTGGTTGTGGGTTGGGGAAGTGATGCAAACGGATTTTACATTCAAGTTTTTATTGTGTAATTGCAAAGCTTCTAAGGGAATTCTATAGTCGAGTTAGGTCATGAAAAATATATATAGACATGTATGGTGCTGAAGAAGGCTCAACATAGCCGACACAAAAAAAGTCAAGTGGGAGGAGAGCCTTGGGCTGTACGACTTACAGAAATACTCGGTAATTTCATTGAGGCCTACAGTTCACGTTAATCGAATTTTTCTGCTGTGAAAATTCTCATTGGCCACAATCTTGTAGCATATTCGTCGAATTAATTAACTGGGATGGGAAAATCGGTCGTTTCCAAGATTAATGGGTGGGTTCCTTTATTAGGGACCCTTTCGTAAACTTCAGTTTTCCCGAAATTTAATTTTGCTGTTAACCGATAAATCGCTGGCTGATTAATTTTCAACTTGTTTTATACAATTTTCAATAGCTGTTATATGATATTAGGTGTGCTATGCAATAAGACTGCTTTTGGTAGTGTAGATGACGAATGTCATTGATATAAAGAAGTATGTGTGAATTTACAGAAAGAACCTTTTTAGATCATCAGCTTTTATTTTGTTTAAAGAATCCCCCTTTTTACGCTTGCAAATCTATACGCACTACTGTGGTGGAATTTTTTTCGTAATGTGATGGTGTATTTTGCGTAATGCTGTGGTATATTTTGCGTAATGCTGTGGTATTTTTGCGTCCTGTGGTGGATGCGCACTACTGTGGTAGGTTATTATGCTTGCTATGGTGGGTTACTATGCTTGATGTGATGGTATTTTTGCGTACTGTGGTTGCTCCGACCCTCCACAGTACTGCCTATCCACAAAAGTACGCGAACAATACCCCCACATCAAGTATTTTGACCCACCACATCAAGCATAACAACCCATCACAGTATGTAGTGCTTATCCACCACAGTACGCGAAAATACCACAACATCAAGCATTATAACCCACCACATAAAGCACAATAACCCATCACAGTAATGTTATCCACCACAGTAAACAAAAGATACCATCACAACAAGCATAATAACTCACCCAATAACTCACGATGAGAACTCACCGTAGTAGTGCATATCCACCACAGTACGCGAAAAATACCACCACATCAAGCACAATAGCCCACCACAATAGTGCTTATCCACCACAGTAAACAAAAGATACCATCACAACAAGCTTAATAACTCATCCAATAAGCATGAGAACTCACCATTATAGTGCATATCCACCACGGTACGCAAAAAATACCACCACATCAAGCACAATAGCCCAACACAGTAGTGCTTATCCAGCAAAGTACGCAAAACATTCCACCACAGTATGCAAAAAATACCATCACATTAGTAGTCGTTTAAAATTTTGTCAATATATTTGGGGACTGGAAAATTCGATGTATGTAGGGGTCTGAGAATATTGCCTGGCAATATCGCCCCGTCACGAAAGCCATTACGCCCCCCTTGGTCCTTGAAGTCGTATACGGAATTGACCCCGAATAGAAGTAACCCCGTCCCCGCACATCGGAATCATTTCTATGGTCGGAATTAATGAATAGAAGTAACACCGTCTATTCAGGGGACTTTACATCGGCATTGTTTGGATTATGCGGACGACACTGCCTCCTTGGCAGAACTGTTCCGAGAAAAGATACCCGCTTTTTCCGTCCAGCACCAAAACACCTACAAGATATTAGTAACCGATATATTATGACGGACAAGAAAGACTTTCGAGGACCTGATTAGATGAAAGAAGTAACCCCCTTTGTTCAGATCAAGAAATTTGCGAAGATTCAGATATTGCAGAGATCGTTGTGCTGAAACCCATGTAAGGATCGGTCTGCGATTAAGTATAAAGGGAAAAATTCGTTTTTTGACTCAACACGGATAGGAAATTGTATGACCCTTGATGATGGGCCATACAATTTCCGCGAAAAAAAAACAACAGTACTCATAACTGTGACGAGTATCATAACAGAGTTTTCCTCCTCTAAGAAACGGCAAAAATCTTGTGACCATTGGGGGCTGCACGAACTGCACAAACGAGTTTAGAAAATCTCTCTCGACTGATAGCGTATGTTCTAAAATCAGTTGAAGCGCTTAAATTTGTATTGTAATGAACCTCTGAAGTATTACTGGAAGAAAAGCAAGCACGTAGGCGAGGTAGGGCGTATAAAAAATCGATAGAAAACAGAACAAAACCTGGCGAGAAATAGTGCATTAAATAGACTTAGTAGAATCGTATTGTGATTAACACAGGGTTTAGTGACAGTCTACTGATTAAATCTTCGTTAAATTCACTGAATTTTTGTTAGGAATGAGTAAGCCAAGTTTGAATTCATTACATGATATCACGCTTAGAAAATTGAATCAAAATAATGAAAGAATCTTACTAACAAATATTATATCGACGCAACGAAATTTAGAGTATAGAAGAAGTTGATTTTCTGGATTTTATTCGAATGTACGCGACACCAAATGTGTGATGTCGTAGTTAATGCTAACAGCTTTATAAATAAGACACAGTTGTTTAAGATTAGAACTCAATACGTTAAAAGGGTGTATTTTGGTTGTATAATTTTGAGAAAATGACCTCGTGGCGTTCGAAATTCAGAAGAAATCGTACATCGGAAACACAAGACACCAAGCCGCATTTGTTGGGATTGTTCTCGAAGAATTCTGACGATACAGACACGCACAAGACGTTTAAGAGCAGGTTTTTACGCCGATCAAAACATGAAGATGATGCTAGGGCTAGGCCACAATCCATGTTTATCGAAAGTACTCCTGGAGGATTGAAAGATGTTACTGCTAGAAATGACGCTCCAAGCATTCAAGCAATTCTCGATAAAAACAGGAACCTGCGTCGAAGCAATTCAAAAAGTCCAAAGTCATGGAAAAGGCTCATAAGTGGGGAGAAGTCCCCGGCTACATCGAGAAGATCGGAGCATTTTAGAAATAGTGAAAATGAGTCGCATGGCTATAAAGAGGAGTCGTCAAGTTATGATAATAATAGTGCGCAATCTAGATCAGTTGATGAAGACAGAACCAAGAAAAAAGACGCCGAATTGAGTACATTTTCAAGGGGTGGTGGATCGAGTAATGTTTCTGAAAGAGTCAAAAACAACGGTGATTTCGATGAACACACCCCTGGCCGACGAATATCGCATATCCGAAGGCAAAAATCCATGCAAACTGAGGACCAAACGTTGGATAGAGAAAATGAATTAACGAATAGGAAAGCTGTACGTTCAAAAACAGGCAGCCCTTATGATAATGTATCCCAATGTAGTGATGTGCCGAGACGGGAAAGACGCCCTCGTTCGTTGTATTTTGAAGAAGGGAGTTCAAGATCTGAATCGGAAAAGACTGACACACCGAGAAGAGAGAGACGACAGAGGACAAGAAGAGGAGAATCGGGAGACTCAGCGGATTCACAGAAAACTAAAGATGGTACAGAGATTACTAAAAAAGACTCTTTTGTGTTGAGGAAACCAAGGGCGAAATACCCAGTAGATGATGGTGATGACGTTGTCAAGCCACAAAAGACGGATCATGATAATCAGGATACAAAAACTCAAAAGGATAAAAGTGAAATTGTTTCCAAAAGAACAAGTGTAGCTAGTCTAAGATCTAATGCATCTAGTGATCAAGTAGATAGAAGCTTCAGAAAAGACGGATACGACTCGCGTGCGACAGATAACATTCTAGGGGCGACGATGAATTATCTTGAAAGCAGAACAAAGTCGGATTTAAATTCTCTTCTGTCAACAAAACTCAATCCCCTACCGAAGACGAGGCTGATAGCTTCTTGCAAAGGAGGCGACGATATCAAGGGTTGCTGGCCGATCGACGAGGGTCAACTAGTACGACGCTCAAGTACGAAAACCCACTGTATAAATCAGTAGACAATTCTGAATATCAAAGAAGAAACTCGTATTTCTTGGCAAATAAGAAATCAGTCGATACGGAGCCTACAAGGAGAGAATCATACGCAAGGGCTAGGCCAAAGTCTCTTTACAACTATGGTGATAGCTTTGACTTTTCAGATAATGTTTCGAAGTTCCAGAGTTTGGCCAAAGATAGTTCCCCAGACAAGCCTAGAGAGAGTTACTCTGTATGGGATAGATTTAAGAAAACGGATAATGATTACAGTAGCAAGCAAAGTTATTCTTCTAGAGCGAGCTCCGTGGCCTCTGAAGACATCAAACCGAGGCAACGACCAATGTCTTTATTTTTGGCTGATGAGAATAAAGGCAAGACGCCCACGTATAGAGGTAATTGGTCAGCGGCAGTTCCTAAAATGCCTGCGCATCTGCGTGATTTTTCAGCGCCACAAGATAAGAATGCATCGAGGATCAGTTATAGGAGAAGAGAGAGCCAACAACAACAGCAAAAAGAGAGAAAAAAGTTGAGCCACAGCAAGAAGTT
>JACTAT010000549.1:15324-32259 GCA_014526335.1 Chrysaora quinquecirrha | reverse complement strand
CCCACCCATATTCCTGAATGATACTCATACGCTCATATTTGATACTAGATACCAAGAAGGAAGTAGGCCTAATATTGGGAGGGGACTGATAAACGATAATGATTTTGCTTAGATTCGAGTTGGGCCTATAGTAGAGAAGATTTTGTGTCAAAAAGAGAGAAAAGTTAAAAATATAAAAAGTCGAGCGCTTATTTATATCGACAGGTCAGTTGCGACAAGTTTGTTCGAAAAAATTGTGAATCAGCTTTTGTTACTAGTTCTGACTCTGCACCATGCGGACATAAGCCTAGCGATAGGTGGTAAATCAATATACATGCCAAAGAGCTTATAATCGGAGAAGTTATTAAGCAAGAATCTGCTGGGCTTATATTCGGGTGGGCTTATATAAAGGGAGACTTACGGGACTTAACGGTATCGATGGAAGTACTAAAACGTTTTTATCTCTCTGCCAATTTCATTTCATGCAAAATCAAACATTTCCTTACAGAACCAGCTATAGGAAAGTATTTTATAATTGTCTTACTCTATAGGCGATAGCATTTGTCAACCATAAATAAAAAATGCCGCCCCTTTTAAATGGGCACTTCAACAGAATGAACACTTATACTGAAGGTGGGAAAGGTCGATAGCTTAAAATGGTTTTTCAAAGTCCAGGGACAAGGGGGTAAGTTTATTACTACAAGGTGCATCAATGAACGTCAAAAGTAAACGAAAGAACGGCTAACACATAATTATAAACAAAACGTAACAAAAAAGAAATAGTTTCTGATCTGGGAGTGGGGGGGGGGGGTAACGTACATAATAGGGCCAATGAGTGTGTCATCGCCCAGAAAGCTTGCTTTTCTTAACACACATCCATAGAAATGGTTCAAAACACATCAGAAATGACCCCCATTTATTCCAGTTAGATTAACAGCATTTATAAAAGTACCCAAGACGCTTTAACGCCGTTCAAAGCATTTCCAAGTGTTTTGAGGGTTAAGCAGAAATATTCATGGGTATAAAAGCTAAATGCAGGTCTGACCCAAAAGGTGGGCGGTACTTATCCGTGCCTTTGTATCTAATTATCCCTCCCATTCGGATGTGTTAGATCATTTAAACCACCTGCGTCATATTCACTATATTAACTATAACAAGACGTATATAATAATACTAAACGAGAACTTACAATTAAAATCTGCATCATAGAGTGTACGGACTACCACTTCGTTCAAACGACGTTGTATCTCGGTTCGTAGGGTAAACTTTATCAATATGAACGACACCGGCGTAACTACGGCCAGTGCTCATCTGTGCGTTTAACGTTGTCCATTCGTCGTTACGAGGATTATAAATTTCGACAGTCGCTAAATTGTTCGTTCCATCATCTCCTCCTATAACATACATGCGTCCATCAATCGTAGTAACGCCAGCGTTTCGTCTTGCCATCGACATATCCGAAGCGGGCGTCCAAGTATTAGTATCTGGGTTGTAATATTCAACGCTCTTCCTGACGTGCGGTCCGTCGTGACCGCCAACGGCATATAAAAGTCCGCCAAGAACTCCTACTCCTGCTCCGCTTCTTTTTACAGTCATATCTGCAACCATTACCCATTCATTGCGGCTAGGATCAAAACGCTCAACTGAGTTCAGGCATTGTCTTGAAGCACCGTCGTATCCGCCGACAGCATACAAAAATCCGCGCAGCACTCCAACGCCCACAGAACTTCGCCTGACACTCATTGACGGAACTGTACGCCATTCATTTGCACGTGGGTCGTAAGCTTCACAAGTGTTCAGTCCAGCTGTACCATCAAACCCCCCGACAGCATACAAATGTCCATTTAAAACAGCAGCTCCTAATGTACTTCGACGGGCTTCCATCGACGCAACAGGTCGCCATTCGTCTTTGCGAGGATCATAACAATCAGCAGTGCGGACTCGCAGCGAACCATTAAACCCTCCGACGCAGTAGATTAGGCCACTTAGGACAGCAACACCAGCGCGACAGCGACGAGAGTGCATATCAGCTGAGTTGTACCATCTTTCAAATTGAAAATCAAAACACTCAACGCTGTAAAAATAAAAAACAGATCTGTTTAACACTACAGTATAGTACTGCAAATTTGATCTTAAAAGGGAATGCGCCCTTTTGAAAATCTCTGAAAACGTGGGTGAAATGAACATACTACAGAAAAACTTATCATGAAATTGACCATCTGGCGTAGAATTTCATGAAATGGACATGCTGACATATAATATACGGTTTCCTGAAACAAACATGCTGACGAATATGAGGAATACAACATGAAATGACCACGTTGACAAAAAGGCATGAAGTCAACATGCTGATGGATTGGGTGAACGGTTCTCTATCAACAGAAAATATTTATAAAAAAATCGCAAACCAAACCTTCTTATGGCCTTCGGCGCTTGTCCTCCAACAACATACAGGACTTTCGGAAACCCAACTGGGGCTCTTGACCTCGTTCTCGGCGACTGGATAAAATTTCGCTGAACACGAGGCACAAGATGATATTTCATAGCCTCGATTAAGAAATCTTTACAGGCAAAGCTTCGTTTGATGAGTGCCTCAGTCTCAACCCGTTCTATAAGATAATCACGTGATAATAATGGCAGACGAACATGTTCCATTAGTTTGGGTAACAAGGTTTCTCGCTTTGGTTTATCGTAATTAACCCAAGCAATTACTGCTTCGAAAACCTGGAAGAAATAAAAATAAATCATCATCGCGCAGAATTTGATACAAGTTTGCGAAAGATTACCAAAACAAGAGTACTACAGGGGGGTACTTCATTCTTTATTGTTAAGAACCCCGGGGGGTACTTCATTTAGTTTTGGATAGGGACGTGGCGCCCAAGAAACAAAATGCCTATCCGTGTTCATATCAAATTCCTGTAAATGTATACCCATAATTATATACGTATATATATCTCGGGGGGGGGGGGGGTATCTAAGCCTAGTTCTGGACGGGGACGTGCCATTTCAGTCCAAAATTTGGACCCATAATTCCGCCCACGTCTGAAAAATTGTGACCCATAATTCCGCAAACCTGATAAAAATTGTGACCCATAATTTCGCAAACATGATGAATGTTATGCCCAATATTCCGCAAGGCAAAGAACGTTTTCAGACAACAAAATCATTTGATGAAAAGTAAGAAAAGTTTAAAGGGCAACCTTGCTGATAGTCCAAAGAGTTATCAGTTCGGACTGCACATTTTGTAAATGCTAAGCTTATTTCTTCAAAATTTCTCCAGATTGGTACCCAAAATTCTGCATGTTTCCTCCAATGGTACCCATAATTCCGCAAATACTTCTAAAAACAATATCGATAATTCCGCACTTTTCAGAAAAAAGGTACCCCTAAATAATGGCACATTCCCGTATCCCCAAAACTGTTAAGTTACCCCCCCGAGATATATATACGCTAAAATGTACTATTATATGTCTGTTCGAATCAAACTTCACAAAGAAAAGTGAAAACAAAAGACAATAAGACGGTTGATTGAAAAAATTATACCGATTGTCGAGAAATCAATATCCTTATTTATACTATTTTCAGAAAATAAAGACCCACGTTTATACCGAAATCATGAAAAACGATACCTTTTGGGCGACACGTCCCAAGTACCAAAAATATAATAAGACCCCGTTTGCACTTTGCCGGTATGAGACGAATACGGTACGAACGTATACCGTTTTGGCCTTGCTTCTACACTATGCCGGCACAGTTTTGATATGAATACGGTACGAAATGAATGCGATACGCTAACTGGCTTCATCTGAAAATGGCAAAGTGTAAACGCCTGAATACGGTACAGTTTGATGTCGCTTTGCTGAATGAATGAGAGAAAAACAATAACTCTTTGTTTTGTTGACGTGAAACAATAGATTATGGACAAAAAATGATGACCTTGCTCATCGTATTTATTTTATATCGGCATAGTATAAACGGGGACTCCCAATTCCCATCCGATATGAAATCATTCCGTATTCACTTCATACCGGCATAGTGTAAACGGGGCCTAAATACCCCCTTAAAATTGTACTACAAACACCTTGGACGCGAGTTTTGGTGAAAATCTTAGCCTTGCTTAGAGAATTTCAGAGCATATACCCATCCATGTGAGCGGCATCACATATCTGTACCCAAATTATACTACGTAGACTTCAGGAGTCACGTCTAAAATGAAGGACTGATTGTACACTTTTTTATAATAAGCAACTTAACTTTCGTCCAACCCTCAAAGTTGCTTAAAATTTTGGACATTTCAGCCCTCAAAGTTGTATAAAAATTGCTTAACTTTCTTTGTACCTAACAACCACCCCTGACTTCGCGGGTCAAAATCGTCAACTGTTAGGCCTACAACACGACTTTTGGGAGACAGCAAGTGAAAAAAACGTTAACTATTAACTAACTTCAACATGCAAAACATAAGAACAAACAATTTCTTAACAACATGAAAGAGTATAAGCTTAGTTGTTTGACTTCTTAGTTGCTTACAGAATTCAATTGAGCCCTCAAGTTGCTTAATGTTAAGGTCAGTTCAGCCCTAGTTGCTTATTGAGCGGTTGCCTGTTAGAAAAACAAAGTGCATGGATCTTCTAGCAATTCAAACTTTCTCCTACCTTATCTTCAGAAGGCACAGTCAATCTGTCACTTGCAATGAACTCAATAATACTTTCAGCTTGCAATTGTAGAAATTCTTCACAAGAAACAACATCAGAAAAATGTTGCTCAATATACGAATGTGCTGCCTGCGTCAAATCCCTACATGAATGCATGTCTGCAAATGCACGAATACCAAGACAATTGGATGGATGAAGCTGTGATTTGAGAAAGTCACAGCAAGCATTGCGTACATCATTCAGCTGCAACAGACCAGCAGCAGGCAATAGAGTCTATAAGGCAGAAAGATTCATTATAATAATGATGCTGTTTGTAATAGCAAATATCTCAAAGGTGAAGCTGGTGAAGGTGAAGGTGAAATGGTGTTTTGGCACCAGTCGCTAGGATCTCAGTAGTAGGTAAACTAATCGAGACCTTGACCCTGGCTGTGACGCTACAGTGGCTGGGCTCGAACCCTGACCACACTGAGCTTCTGACACCACGATTCAGCTTGATCACACCACGACGCCACAGCACCTTCAAGGAAGGAGTGGTGGCATCATTGTCTAATCCAGCTAGCTACTGGTCTCAGGAGTTCAGTGAGGCTGGGGTTCGAGCTTCAGCTCAGGGGGGTAACTTAACAGTTTTGGGGGTACGGGGACGTGCCATTATTTAGGGGTACCTTTTTTCTGAAAAGTGCGGAATTATCGATATCGTTTTTAGAAGTATATGCGGAATTATGGGTACCATTTGAGGAAACATGTAGAATTATGGGTACTAATCTGGAGAAAATTTGAAGAATTAAGCTTAGTATTTACAAATTGTGCAGTACGAACTAATAACTCTTTGGACTATCAGCTAGGTTACCCTTTAAACATTTCTTGCTTTTCATAAGATGATTTTGTTGTCTGAAAATGTTCTTTGCCTTGCGGAATATTGGGCATAACATTCATCATGTTTGCGGAATTATGGGTTACAATTTTTATCAGGTTTGCGGAATTATGGGTCACAATTTTTCAGACGTGGGCGGAATTATGGGTCCAAATTTTGGACTGAAATGGCACGTCCCCGTCCAAAACTAGGCTTAGATACCCCCCGAGAGCTTCAGCAACGGTAGCATCACAGTCAGGGTCGAGGCAGTGCCGTAATCGAATAGTTCAAAGACGTTAGGAATATCTTTACTCGGGGTCTCTAAACGAGAATTTCATCCAAAAAATCTAGTCCAAAAAACGAAATCAGCCAGAATAAATAATTTTAGATAGCAAAAAACTGGAAAGAGATTAATTCTTAGCAAATACCCAAATTCAAAGGGAAAGTTTATATCTACCCTCATTAATTCCTACGAAAGTGGGCCCCGAGAGGCTTAGGGGCCCTTAGGAATCGCTATAGCCCCAGCCTACTTTACTGGATTAAGCTTTCATTGGATCATCTACTTTGGAGATCCTAGGGACTGGCGCTAAACACATCATTTCACATCCACCTTCATAAACGATTCATTTAGTTAAAGATATTAATTCTGGCATGTAATTAATGATCAATATAATCACAATAAGCTTCACAGAGGTGAATCCAAGCAAAAAGAACTCATGGCAAAAGGAAATTCTTTTCATAATAAACCTATCCATACTTGAGTATGAGTTGTATGAGTTTCTGTAAATCATCTCCGCTCAACTAGCTCTCAACGTAACGAAAATTTCCATGGTTCACTTCAGATATCTTTTTACAAGGATTCGGCTAATCACATGGGGGTGAGCCTTTTTCAATCAATCCTGGCCTTTTGGTAGTAGGGGGTGGGAGGCTTAAGCTAAGCTCACTAATATTTTCGAAAAAAAAAACAGTATGATGTCATAAAATCATTATGTCATCAAATACTTTTCAATTGTTCAGCCCCCCAAATCAGAGATTTCTGTGGACAGGCTTGCAATCATGTGATCAAGTGATTCAGCTGTCAATCAACAAAGCCAATAACAAATCATGATGAATTAATGAATTCATTCACTCAGTTAAAAACTTAATCTTTTGGAGCATCAACTGCATGATCAATCAACAACCAAACAATCAATAATCAATCAATCAACCAATCAATTATCAAATTACTAAATCAATACATTGAATCAATTAATAATTAAATCACTCAGACACATTAACTGCTTGATCAATAATCAATTAACCAATCACTCAAACAGCTAATCAACCAATCAATCAATCAGTCAATCAGTCAATCAGTCAATCAACCAACCAACCAATCAATCAATCAAAATATTACTTAATCAATGAATTCAACTGGCTAATCATGAAATCACTGAAACATATCAACTGCATCATCAATGATTAATCAATTAGGTGATTTACCAGTCAGCTATGTAAACAATGTCACTGAAAATCAACAACACATACTTAAATCAATAAATCAGGGAATATTTGTGATCATTATGATCATTTATAAGTAATCATTCAATCAAAGACAAAATCACAAACCTGTACATTTTCTTCATTGACTTGAACTTCTGCTTTATAACAATATTCAATCAGCAACTCAAGTGCTTTTGGATCAATTTCTTTCAAAACAATCATCTCTTGTCTACTTTCAGATAGATCTCCTGTAAACATTGCATAGAAATACGGACTTGCAGATGCTAATACAGCTCTATGTGCTTTTATTTTTCTATTTCCAGCTGAAACGATTACATCTGTTAATACATTTTCTTGTCTCATCATATTAAGAACATGAAAAGCCTTTCCAAATTGTTCTTTATTGTTATATGGAGGCACTGATACAGACATTTCTAAATCTCCAAGCAGGCTCATAGCTCACGAAGTTTAGCCTACAGCATATACCTAGAATAGAATAAGGTTTACTTTAGATATGCAGTAGCAAACAAGGAGATGCAAGCAAGCAATTTCATTTGTCAAGACAGGTCAGGTTTATACCCATTCCGACGCATGTCCCTGTAAGGTTATAAATTGTCAAAAAATAGAAGTTCATTGATTTGGCTGAAATTCTGTATCTAGGGAAAATCGAAGGTGCTGAATCCAAAATCCGATTTAGGTGGGGCAACTTTGATTTACCCTAGAGACCAAATTTCAGTCAAATATATCAACTTTAATTTTTTGACTACTTTTTAACCCACTAGGACCAACTGTGATGTGAATTTGGAAAGGGATAAGGCAGCTAAATACATCTAATGTGGACCTGCAGCTTGTGCCCTCAGACGGATATTCTAATACAAATTCCTGGGGTACTCATTTACCAAGCTTTGAAAGATGAGTAGTTGAATCGACAATAAGGCTTGTAAAAGTTGTCCTGGTAATAAAACCCATAACATTTATTTGTGTTTTTTGAACCAAAAACTTTTCAGTAATGCTAATTTGCCATTTAAGTTCTTGCCCAATTCTCAAGTCAAAGCACAACGAGAATATATGCAAGGCTAAATGAACATGTTGAAGTGGAAATTCCATTTATGTACAGCTGTACACGAAATACATCTAAATGAATAATGGACAGTAATTTTTTCCATCAGTTGGTTATCTTAGTAGAAACAAATCCCCATAGAGTTGACAGCTCTTTGAAAGGGACAGCAATATCGCCAATGTAGTTTTTTAGTTAAGCTGGTTGATTGAGCATGTAGCACCACTGTCTTGGCTGACTATGGCTTCCTGTCTGTGTTGAAGGGGGTTTACTGAAAAGTGCACACCCAATCTAAGCTATAGTTTGACCATTCCCCAAATTTGGAAAAATTACTGCAGCCAGTGACGTAGATAGAGGGGGTATATTGCCTAACAACATGCCAAGATGACCACACTCCTTGAGCAGAAAATTTTGGGCTTTGTCCCTTGCCCCCTCTTAAATTTCTTAAATGCCACTTGTTAATGTTATACTTTTGATCTACAACTGAAATTAATTTGGCTAAATTTCCTTGCTTGCATTGCTTTAACAAAACAGTAACGAAATTTTGATCATACGTATGAAGCAAAGCACGTCCAGTGACTTTGTTTAGCGACGCCTTGGAATACTGAACTGGCCTGCGCCTGGTTGGTAGTGAAGCTGTGAAACAACCTGCCTTGCCTTTAGGCCTTCACTTTGGTGTGGCTTTAATAGATGTAGTCTATTTTGATGTATTTTTCATGGCCTACGATTAATACTTTGTTCACAATGATAAAATTGAATCACCGTTGAGTAATTTTCCTTCTTCTTCAATGAATATGGTTTTCTTTTAAGACCAACCCATTCGTCCAAAGGCAAAAGGCATGAAATATCAAATGTCAATTCGCCATGAAGGGACAAGATGCAGCTTTCCTTGTTTTTTTTTCGCCCTGAAAAGAGCCTGGGAACGGGTCCTGCTTACGTCAGAACTGGAGTGAAATGCTTGAAACATTTCTGTCTGAAACATTTTGAAAATTTTACTCACTTTCGAAACGACTAAAAATTCTCCTTTATCCTCGCATTTCTTCAGAAGTATATATTTTTAACACCCAGACAGTTACCATCTAATAAATTATACCAACAACTCTGTTTTAAAAGCATGATGGCCTTTTAGAAGACATACGGTAGAATCCGGACCAGGACCCCCAACAACCACTTTCAGAACCGTGGACTGGAAAAGGATTGAGGAACGGGGAAATTGGACCTTGGACCCAAACCAAAAATAGAAGCATGCTGGCATTAAAAGACGTATAGTAGAATCCGGACCAGTACCTTAACAACCACTTCCAGAACCATGTACCGTGGATCAGGATTGAGGAAGTAGGGAAAAAGGACCTTGGACAAGAACCAAACGAAAAGTTTATTGAATAGCCAGCTTAAGTAAAAGTTTACTGACTCTTGTATCAAGATTACACTTGTTGCTCAGTCATAAGGTCCTAAATTTCTCACTATATCCGCAAAGCCTTCTTCTACGAAGCTGTCGATTACAATTTCAAAGAAACTTTGCCCGTAATTTTATTTGAGCTGCAGATTATGTATAGTTATTATATGTATGCAAACCTGAGATTTGGGTTTGCTCTGTTCTGGCTCTGTTTGCTCTGCTCAGTTTTGTTCTGTTTTGGTTTGAAAATGTCACAAACAGCTATTATGACAATAACATCAGCAAGCTGAAAAACGTTTTCAGTACTGATTGTACTGTACTGATGATATCCCTCCACAGTACTGAATATCCTCCACTGTACTTGATCATATCCCTCCACTGTGCTGAATATTCTCCACTGTACTGCACACCCTCTATTGTACTGAACATACATTACCCGGGGTGTGGACTGAAGGTCCTTGCAAAAGACCAAGAAAATTTCATGTGACAATCAAAAACAAAAAAAAACTACCAGGAAATAGATTTTCCAACAGGTAATACAAATAACGATATATTAGCAGATTTTCTTCAGCAAAAAGTCATTTAATTATTAAATTTTACAATATTATCAGAGAAGAGATTTTGCAATACATAAGTCAACCAAAGTATAATGTCGTGTCGTGTATGATACAACGTACGGTGTTTACCAGGGACAGCAATTAACGATAAGCTAAGCTTTACAGCTATTTCATGATCCTATTTTACCACTTTAAGATAATGTTGTTGATACATATATACCGTACTTTTTGGACCCTAAGGCCCTAACCAAGCGATCAAACATTGTTTGAGAAACATCTAAAATTTGCTTGTTGAGCAAAATGTTTTACCGTTTGACAATGGTTTGAATACGTGGCAAAACAATTCTCTTCAAACATTAAGCAAAATTTATTTGGAATTTCTTTTCAAAAACATCGCGCAACGAATTCCGGTTATTGCTTGTCAAGCAATGTTTTCTGGCGTGGCGTGGACAAACGTTCAAACGTTGTTTGACAAGCGAAATGTTTGACAAAGAATGTTTGCCCATTATTCGTACAAAATATGCCCGTACGTGAAAGAGATGTAGTAAGGACGAAGAGAGCTAATGGCTACACCAGTCCCTGGCTTTCGCTGTTGTTTTGGTTGCGGTTGGGCAGATCAAGCTCCAGCCCTGTTATTAGCGACCAATGAGTTCTTAGGCCCTGGTCAAACGATCAAACATTGTCAAACATCTGAAATTCGCTTTTCAAACGAAATGTTTGCCCGTTTGGCCACACGACACATGATTGTCTGTCAAGCAAACATTTTTTGCTTTTAAAAAATCCGGAAATGTTCTTGAAGTTTTTCAAAACATTGCTAAGCAAGTTCTGCTTGACAAACAATATTTTGCGATGATGGCAAAACGATCAAACATAGCAAATCTCTGAAATGTTTGACCAACAAAACAATGTTTGATTCTTGGGCCAGGGCTGTAGAAGTAACAAAGAGAAATTCTGTCTCTAAGGCTAGATAATAATTATTGTTGATAAATTAATTACTGTATAATAATTAAGTAACACACGTTAAGATAATTGACATGTAGATGGTCAAACAAGAGAAGACGCCTGCTTTAATTTAAATAATATCATTCCAGATGGGGACGGGTGTCATCAGCATCTTGGTTTTAAAAAGGGAATGACGATTGCCTCTTTGAACATTAATGGTCTTCGTGGTCATTTTAATGAAGTTCAAATATTGTTAAGGGATCTAGGGATCCACATTCTCGCCCTTAATGAAATCAAGATTGATAAAAACTACCCCAGGGAGTTGACCGGGATTTCGGGTTTCCAGCAGGAACGTCTAGAAAGGAATGGCGACGGTGGTGGAGTCTCAATGTACATCAGGGATTCAATAAAATACAAGATTCGCAATGATATTCCAATAAATGATCTTGAATTGATTTGCATTGAGATTGAGCCACCTAAAAGTAAGCCTTTTTTCGTTCTTGCCTGGTACAGGCCCCCTAATTCTACGGTTGACTCTTTCAATAAGCTGGAAAGTATTTTCTCTTTCTTAGATAAGGAGAACAAGGAGATCATTTTCCTTGGAGACACAAATTGTGACTTTTCTGAGAAGGCCCCTAATCAACCCTCAGACAACAACGCTAAACACATGAGCGATTTGTATGAGTTGTTTAGCCTAAAACAGCTTATTGAGGAACCAACAAGGGTTACATTAGACACATCTACAATTATCGACCATGTTGCTACAACCTGTATTAGAAACATTGTAAAATCAGGGGTGCATAAAGTTTCTTTGAGTGATCATTATATGGTCTTCTGTGTCCGGAAATACAACGGTGCAGTAGAAAAAGGCCATAAGATGATTAAAACTCGCAAAATGAAACATTTCAATGAAGAAGCATTCCTTACTGATGTTTCTGATATAGACTGGGAGCGACTGCTAAGTGATTCTGATGATATAAACATCTTGGTAAATAAATGGTCCAATCTCTTCTCTACCATCATAGACAGACACGCCCCTTTAACTGAAATGCGCGTGTCTGAAAGATACTGCCCCTGGATAGACAAGGGCCTAAGAGATCTAATGCGGACTAGGGATAGGCTCAAAAGAGCTGCCACGAAACAAAAGTCCATGTTCTTAATGGACTCCTACAGGAAAGTCCGCAACAAAGTGAATGCTCTAAACAAAAAACTCAAAAAGCGGTATTATACTGACAAAATTTCGGCATGTAAGGGCAATATGAAAGAAACTTGGAAGACTGTTAATGAACTTCTTTGCAAAAGATCTAAATCAAGTAACATTGACAGTCTAAAGGAATCCGGTTTGGAGACTCTAGATAAAAAACTAATCTCCAATACCATGAACGATTACTTTTGCTCTATTGGCAAGGCCCTTGCGGATGAAATAAATCCAGCTCCAAACCCTCTTCTTTCAGGGGGTTACGAAATAAACAAAGAAAAGTTGAAATTTCACTTTAAAAATATTCAGGTGAAAGATATTCGGGATGCATTTTCTAAAGTAAAAACAGCTAAGAGCTCTGGATCAGACAATATCTCTAGCTACTTTCTGAAACTGGCTTTGCCACTCATCGAAAAGTCTCTTGCTTTTTTGTTTAATACTTCGATTGAAACAAATATTTTTCCTGATGATTGGAAAGTGGCAAGAGTGACTCCAATTTTCAAAAATGGTGAAAAAACTGATAAATCTAACTACAGACCAATATCAGTTTTACCAGTAATCTCAAGGCTGTTCGAGAAACTAGTTAGTGACCAACTTTCTCAGTATATGGAGACGAATGGACTGTTCTCCAATAATCAGTCAGGCTTCTTGCGCCTTAGATCTACTGTAACGTGCCTACTCAAAAATACAAATGATTGGTATAACGGTTTAGACCTTGGTAAGCTTGTTGGGTTGGTATATGTTGACTTAAAAAAGGCATTCGACACAGTCGATCATGTCATTCTTATTGATAAACTTGCTCACTACGGTCTTGAAAACCGAGAACTTTCTTGGTTTAAATCCTACCTCAATAACCGTAAACAATTTTGTAGGGTCAACGGAGTAGCCTCTGATATTGGAGATATAGAAGTCGGAGTACCACAAGGCTCGTGCCTTGGTCCCTTGCTTTTCTTGATATACATCAATGATCTCCCAGAGGCTATTCACGATTCTACTGTGTCCATGTATGCAGATGACACCAGTCTATGCTACCAGGGCTATGATATGACTCGGTTGAATGAGGTTATTAACAATGATCTTGGGCGACTTGACACCTGGCTACAAGGTAACAAGCTCTCTCTTAATGTAGCAAAGACACATTCCATGCTGATTTCAACCAAAAAGAAACATGAGATTCTTAAAGCCCGAAACGAGGAATTAGATTTAAAAATTCGCGATAATAGCCTCGACGTTGTCCAAAAAAACAAAATACCTCGGTGTCGAAATTGACCACTCTTTGGACTGGAAAGAGCAAATAAAAGCTATTTCCAACAAAGTTTCCAGGGCGTTGGGTTTTTTGAAGCATGGAAAATCTTTCTTACCAAAAGATACATTGAAAACTATTTACACAGGCATTGTGGAGCCCCATTTTCGGTATTGCTGCTCTGTTTGGGGCTGTGCAGGTTCAACTGAAATCAACCATTTACAAAAAACTGCAAAACCGCGCTGCTAGAATCATGACAAATAGCAGCTTTGATGCCCCAAGCAAACCAATTATTGAGCGTCTGGGTTGGAAGACTATCCAGGACCTAATTGAAAATGAGTCACAAACGATGGTCTTCAAATCCCTGAATGGTTTGGCTCCGGAATACCTGAGTGGTCTTTTTATGAAGAACTGTGAGCACTCCTCTTATACCCTTCGAAATACAGAGAGTGATCTACGGCTACCCCTGAAAAAACAACGGGTGGCCAGAAATCTTTTTCTTACAGAGGAGCCAAGATCTGGAATAGCCTCTCAGCCGAGTCAAAGCAGGCATCTTCTCTCAGTCTTTTCAAAAGACTTTGAAAAATCTTTTAGTTTATAATTAATTAAAATTAGATGTATTATTATTAACATTGTAAGTAAGTTTTTAATTTAGTTTATTTTGTATCGTTTTAAGGGAGGGCCACTTGTAAATCAGCACCTCTGTGTTGAATGTGCTACCCTCCCAGTAGCAAATATATTAAATGAAAAAAATGAAATAAATGAAATAATAATATATTACGTATAAGCTTAACTAAAAATTATAGTTACTGATGAATGACAATTGCTGCATAAATTTCTGTACGAGGCTAAATAAAAATAATTCTAAAATCAATAACAGAAGCCCAGACTGAGGCAAAATAAGTGTTTTCTGTAAATATTGTACATAAGTTCGTGTGCGTGCAGCCTCAGTTCTGTCTTAGAAGAGCTGATGATTCAGGGACCAGGGTGGCTAGCATAGGCTTAAATCAAATTGAAAAGTCATGCTACAGACAGTTAGCCCCGCAAGACACTGACTGACCGTAGCACGGTTGCTAAATTACTAGGTGAGCTCAGCTCTATCTTCCATCTGTGCTGACACATGTCGACACTGGTTAACAACGGTTGAATTGCCTTTCTCCCAAGGCAGGCTCTATGAATACCTACCATGGGTAGCTACTGGTGATTTCATGCCCGGGCACCCAATTTTGTGTCCGTGATTTTTGATAGTACAGATATAAATTTTTTTGACATATATTCCGGTATATTGTCGGCATGTATATGGAAATTACGGAAACTGGTATAAGTCGGGTACACTGCTTTAAAAAATGCTCAAAAAATAGCTGTATAAAAGCTTTAAAAGATGTATAATGTGATAGTGGCTTTCCTCATTCGCGCATCTCGTGTTCACGAAACTGCGCAACTTCTGAATCGATTGTCGTCTAAGCCCAACCTCGTTCCCAGGGCTATTCAGGCGAGCCATGAATATGTATTTCTTTCAAAATAGCCCTGGGAACGAGGTTGGTCGAAGCGTCGATTCGTGCCGTGCAATACACCTTTTCAACATAACGCGACCGCGCAACGCGTCGGGGTCTGGGACGAGAATTTGGGTGTAAAAGATTTTGCGCGGCTTGATTCTTCCCTTCTTTTCACTGCGAATGCTGACGAATCGATCTGTTATCTCTCCGATATTTTGCTATTTCTTGGAATTATCTGCATCGCTGTGTGGTCTATTATCTTAGGAACAGCTTTCTTAAAAGCTCTTGCAAGTACTGGGCTCTGGTAGGCCACACAAATAGCAATAGGCTGTGAGTATCATTCGTTTCTGTTCTTGGCCTAAATAATTTAGCACGATCAAGATCAAAATGGTGAATGGAAATTGTGCTGTTTTTAACTGCGCAAACAGTCAATACAGGATTAATAAATGGAAAAAACAAGCCTGCCTCGAGCATGCTGGTATGCTGCACGGAGACTGCCCTTGTCCACAGCCATTTACCCTGTACACATTCCCAAGCATAAAACTCAATTCAGACAAGAGAAGTGAATGGATAAGACTGATCAACAGAACCACCAAGAAGAACACCCCATGGACTCCTGGATCAAGCGATGTTGTTTGCTCTGAACATTTTGTTGACTGCAGACCAACACTTGAAAATCCAAATCCATTAAATTCATTATGTTTGTTTCCGACTGCTATGGAGGAAGAACATCAGATCGCTTTATTTGTCAAGACAGTAATTTTTATAACCATCTTGAATTTGGAGATGTTGTCATGGCAGATAGAGGCTTTCAAATTAAAGAAGACTTGCTTCACTATTATTGCAACTTGAGTATTCCACCAGGTGCTCGGGCAAAGGATCAAATGACACCTGGTGAGTGCAAGAAAACTAAGGATGTTGCCAACCTCACGGATTCATGTTGAACGTGCAATTAATAGGATAAAGGAGTTTAAGATGTTGAAGAACACTATTCCACTTACACTACTACCCATAATTGATGACATAATTAGAACATGTGCTGCATTTTGCAATATGCAATCACTTTTGATCAAAGACAAAAAGACAAGTTAGTTTAATTTCCTTTTATATAAATCCTTGTATAACAAAAGTTAAGTTGTATAAAAGTTCTTTAAGACATATCTGTTTAAGAGTTTAAAAATATGTTTAATGCAAATTCAAGAAAGGAATATAGTAGTTCTTGTAGAAGTCCTCTAAATAAATTTTCAAGTGCACCCAGAAGTCATTATTAAATTCAACCTTTTCCATAAAACTACCATGAGCTGTCCATACAAAGAAATATGCCTGATTAATTCCAGAGGAAGCCATTTGCACTTGGCATTGTGTATAATATGAATGACTTGGGTTTAAACTCACTTTGCCATTCTCTTGTTTTAAATATGGTAGTTTTATGTTGGGATCCATTGGAGAGGTATGATTAATGGAGCTCGGGCACTTGACTTCCAAACAAAACTTTCCACAGCAATCACAGCTTACAATTCTGTCAGGGCTTCCTGCAATATATGGGATGCTTTTATTCATGTAAAGTCCACTCGTGGATATTTGGACATTTTATGTTTTGACAGTATATTGCTGAAAATGCTTCCACAGCCTCAGATTCCATTGCACGCCATATCTTAATGGTGCAAGATCTTCATTCAATTTTGGTCACCTGCAACTGATTGCAGAATAGGATTGAGATTTACCTTATCAATTCCATTTCTTCTTAGTGTTACCATCTTTGTTTTAACATTATGTGCCTTTGATGCAGTAATAACATGCTTACGAAACATGTACCAGTCCGGGCTATCACTTTGCCCCTTGTACCATATTCTATAGCTGCTAAGTCTTCCTCAGAGTACTGGTTTATATTATCTAAGAACTCTTGTGCATTTGATGACATTAGCACATAATCATCGAGGCTGCTAGGCATTTGGGGCAGTGCTTTCTTTCTTCACATATTCCTTCGGAAAGGCTGTGAAAACCATGTTATCTTCATCAGTACAAACTGATTTCAAGGCTTTGGCAATATCACCCAATGTCAGCTTATGAGTGTCAGTGTTGA
>JACTAT010000546.1:24580-45196 GCA_014526335.1 Chrysaora quinquecirrha | reverse complement strand
AAGTGCCAATACTAGCCAGTTTAAGCAGCCCTTGCACATCTATGGTTGTTATCTGTTGAAAAAAATTCGATGTTGGGTAAATGTTGGGTGAAATGCCGGGTCAATTAAACGAAACGGGGCTTAACTCCACCCTTGAGACACACGAATGTTTATCAATGAATGTTTATGAATATTCTAATATAAGCGGGCTGCAAAACCGAGCAATACCAGCAGTTTGATAAACTAGGCTAAGAATTCACAAAAAACTGGAGGGTTGTAATAGCCAATTAAAAATGAACAGCAAATTTTACAAGGTCAAAGGAAAAACAAAAAAAAAAATACTTTGTGGATAACAAGCTGTTTGTTTTAGTCCTAATCGCAAACAAAATTAGCAACTTGCAATTCAAAGTTCCCGGCAGCATCTGCGACCGTCACAGACTGTCTGCGATGAGTAAAAAAAATCAGCGGTTTTCATATGGATTTGGTAGTCTGCGGAGGAATTCCGATGATTGCAGACATGCCACTGCGAAGGTCGCCGATGAAACTCAACAGGCGATCTAGATTTAAAGCAAAAACTCAATATATCACGATATAAAGTATAATTTGTCACTATTCAGTACCTGGTTAGACGAAGCTAAAATCACTTCTATAGACTGAATGTCATACAGAAACTCAGGAATTATTTGAAACCTTTTAAAAAGAGAAATCAAAATCATAAGTCAAAGATGTCGAATGAAAACATTTCTGTTGCAAAAAGTCTTTATACAGTTGACATCAGCTATCTCGACTGCCCGCTATCTCGAACGATTTTCTATTTCCCCTCGTTTTGCTATAAGGGTTTGTATAGAAAAGTCATCCGCTATCTCGACTGCCCGTTATCTCGAACATTCGCTATCTCGAACCCTTTTCAACTTCCCATGGAGGAAATCACTGCTCGTTATCTCGAACTTTGCCAAATTTTCTAATGAAAAGGAAAAAAGAAACATGCCACGAACGTATTTCGAAGTACAGTATCAGACGATGATTAACGCTTGTCTACTGCACAGGAAATAACATACATATATTAATCCTACAGTGTTAAAGAACAAGATGTGTCGATGAAAGTTGTCTAATTATTATGTAAACATTGCTTTTGCAAAATGTCAATGAAACTCGTTGAACCTTCTATTATTAATTTGCATGGAACTTGCATGCCATCACCATCACCCAGGTTAACTGGCTTGTCCTTTACAATAACATGACACAGCCCGTACTTGTCTGCTCTGAGGAAGTAGAAAATTGTTTTGGCGAATTTCCCATGGCGTCCTTTTGGTAGATGCCCAACGATCTTGTTATTCTTTAACACACAGACAGCATATTTATCTTTTATGTTGTAAGGTTCCATGGCAGTTTCGAGCTTTTCACCAAGCTCTGGCTTCCATTGACTCTTGTAAACATGATAACCTTTCACAAATGAATCAATTTCAATACTCTTTACAACAACAAGTGGGATCTGCTCTTCAATATGGATAGATTTGCCGTTTATTACAACGCTATTTGACTTTTCTGCCATATTACTATACTATCTTTTATAATCAATTTAAAATATCTACCACACAGCTCACTTTCTACGGTACTACCTCTGTTCTGCTGAGACAAGTAACAATGTTCAAAGTAAGCCATACATGTCATTGTAATTCGCACCTCAATCAGTACATTTTCTCACATCCGCACGCGACATTGCCATCTTCTACGACCACCCTGACCACCTTAATTTCTAATCTTTAATCTAAGCTCAATAAAAGCTCTGAATGTGATCTGATGAGCAGTCTGATATTTTGAAAGCAATGGCAACAGCAGTAAAACGATCTGTGAGTAACAAAACTTTGAAAGAAAAGTACGAGGCTCTGAAAGCATTAGAGAAAGGCGCATCAAATAAAAGTGTAGCAGAAAAGTACAACATTCCTAAAAACACGCTGTCAACATGGGTAAAAAATAAGCGAAAAATTTTCGACCACTTTCAATCTGGAAACCCGAAGCGTAAGAAAGCTCATGGTGCAAATCATGAAAATGTGGATAAAGCAATGTTTCAATGGTTTCTCTCTGTAAAAAGCCAAAATATACCCGTTGGTGGGTCTGTTTTCAAGGATAAAGCGAAATACTACGCTCAGGAAGCTGGGCTACAAGATTTTCAAGCCTCAGATGGTTGGCTTCGTCGTTGGAAAGATCGATTCTCCGTCAGTTTCAAAGCCGTATCTGGTGAAGCAAAATCAGTGACGACAGAAATGGTAGCACCATAGAAAGAAACATCGTTGCCAACTCTACTCTCAAACTACAAGTTAGAAGATATTTATAATGCTGACGAATTTGGTCTTTTTTACCAATGCATGCCTAATAAGACTCTTGCTCTGAAGTCTGTAAAATGCACTGGAGGGAAACACAGCAAAGTTCGCCTAACGGGAATGGCAGCAGCTAATGCCATTGGTGATAAGCTGCCTATGTTTGTTATAGGTAGAGCTAAGAAGCCACGATGTTTCGCAGGTGTCAGAAGCTTGCCATGCCGTTATCGGAACCAAAAGAAAAGTTGGATGGATGGAGATTTATTCAAAGAATGGGTAAAGGAGCTTGACAGCAAATTCGTGGCAGAGAAAAGAAAAGTAGCTCTCCTCGTTGATAACTGTCCTGCCCATCCAGAGGTGACTGAGCTGAAAGCAATCAATCTTGTGTTCCTGCCTCCTAACACCACATCTAAAACCCAACCAATGGATCAGGGAGTTATTTGAAGCCTTAAAGCGAAATACCGCACCCTTTTGGTTCAAAAGTACATCAGAGCAATAGACATGAGAAAGTCTTTGCCGAAGATTAGCATTCTTGCTGCAATGAACATGCTTGCTACATCATGGGATATGGTCACAAAGACGACCATCGTCAACTGTTTTGCAAAAGCAGGACTATCAGCTGACACGCAGGGACAAGCACTGCAAGATGAGGATGACCCTTTCAAAGATTTAGAAAAAGAGATCGAAAAGCTGCAAGGAAAGGATCAGGAGATTGCCCCGCTCAGCGCTAACGCAAAAGATTTCCTTAATGTCGATGAGGGAATAATAGCAACAGAAACTTTGCAGACAGAAGAGGAAATACTTGCGGAACTTCGGGGCGAAGAGTTAAAGGACAGCCAAGATGATGATATAGAATACGATGAGCTCACCTCAAGACCAACAGCAGATGAGATAAGGAATGCGATGGAGGTGGTTTCCAACTACTGCCTTTTTTCAGAACAAGGAGATACGCTGCGCCATCAATATCTCAAGCTCAATGACATGATAGAGATGGAATTAGTCCAGAATCGGAAACAGATGACCTTGGACTCTTATTTTGCGACATAATTAAGTTGTTTGACGAGATTTGCCATCAGTAATGCTGTATTATGTTCAGTGTTCCTTTCCTTACTTAAAAACGATAAAATCTCACAATTAGATGGGTCATCCGTTATCTCGAACATTCGCTATCTCGAACTAAATTCCGTTTCCCTTTACAATCAGCTACAAATGAACAATGCAAACTTGAGGTCAAAAAAGCTAATCATCAATTCTATTCCGTTATAGAAAGGGCAGTTTTATACAGTAGGAAAAGCAGAAGCAAACAAGATCCCCCAGTTACTTATACAGTGTGTATTGAAGTAAACGAAAACGACTACGAGTCAGATGTAACTTGAGCAAGATTTTATTATTCTTTAATTTCTCTTGAAACATGCAAGTATTCCCGAAACGTTACTTCTGCTACTGGTTTGAAACCAAGCAATAAAAACTGTGACTATTAAAAGAAAAAGGGAAACCCTTCCATTTTTTAAACGCACGTGTAAACAATGTAACAAGTAAAATTATTCTGACGGTTACCTGTTCCCAGAAATAACAATCTGAGTGAGAGATTTCCAGCAGCGCAATTCGGAAGGTAAACTTGATAAAGCATTATTCCTGATTTAAGAGAAAAAACCAAAAGTTAACAATAATCACGTGACAAACTCTAACTTTTCATGATTATCACTAATGAAGCAACTTGAAAAAAATTCTTCGAGGGCCGATGAAATCAAAGCTTAAAAGTTATCTAGCACAATTTATGCAAAATTAAAACAATATTGTTTTACCATTGCAATAAAGATTTTTTTCACATGCTGCAGAGTTAGCTTTGTGCCAATTGTCAGCATTGTAAAACTACCTTTATGCGAAGCACAGAATGTTTTCGTTTGCAGAAAAAGGTAAAACAAGTCTACTCGAAAATTATCAAAGTATCAAGAGTATTAAAATTATCAAAGAAGTATTAGCTATACCAACCCTAAATCAAGATATTTGATTTTCTCCAGAGTAGCTATTTCTGGAGGAATCACTGCTATCTTGTTAGAGCTCAAATTAAGTTCAGATAAGCAATGTCTATACATGATCAACCTAGAACAGAGATGCATGTGACAAATAAGGTGAGAAAACAAATTTTAATAATTAAGGAAACTAATGATGCATAATTGCAGGAAAATAATAATGAGGATGAAAGCTTTATTTTCTACTTTGATAGCGAATAATACGAGCATCCTTGTAGACAAATAATATCCACGGCAGAAAAATTTCAATCATAAAGAAAAATGACGATATCTTATAGGAGTTAAACATAGGGCTTCCGTTACTTTATTGCAGCGTTACAAAATCGATAAAAAGATTAACAGATATAGAAAAGACAACCCAATTGAAGCAGGGCGAAAATCATAATAATTAGTTAATGACAAATACAAAATGTTGAACTATTATCCCTTGGCAAGATTTAATGACCAATATATTCAAAATGTAACAGTCAAAAAGTAGCACGAACTCACTTCATTGGAACCATGTCAAGAACATTCTTACTGAAATCAACAGCATTCACGATGGTATCCACAAAATAATCATCGGGCACAGATTTTGCTTGTTTGTTGCTAGGTTAAAAATATCCATATTAAAAAGTCTAATAAAACATAAGTTAAATTTCAATCTTTTAAAGACATTTTTGGAGTAGCTAAAGGGTTTAAAGACAGTTCTAGATGTAGCCCTCAAAAATAGAATGAATTTTATTTTTTTAATTGTTTAATAAATAATAATAAATAAATAATATATTTCATAATAAACATGATAACCGGTGTTGGTAATTGTATTACCCCCGTCAAGATCAGATACGCTACTCCCAGGTGCCTAATTCGGGGGGGGGGGTCGGACTTTGTTTGACAAACTTTGTCTTGAAATTGCTGAAATGCAAAGCGAGGGCCCTATAGTGCTATTTCGCACCAAGAACGTCAAAGTAAATTTAGTAAAAAATATCAACATCAGCATTAATACAGGTAATACAGATTATCTTTTGTATGAGATTCTTGTTGTGAGACTCGAAGGGGAAGGTGGATTATTCTAATAATTTAAACGTAATCAAACGAAACCAACTTGACTGTCTCATTTACCGAAGATATAGGTCACGTTTAACAGAGGTAATTCCTGTTTCTTAGAATCTTTATTATATAATTATTTCATTTTACAAAATAAATCTTCATTACACAATTATTTCTGATTTCAAAATTAAAAGAACAAGAGTATCAAAATGAAAGAGAATTTATATAAAAAAAGGTTCTACTATTCACCTAAAATCGATCTTTTTTGTTGCTCGTATGTCATACAAAATTTTATCGGTCTGATCAGAAATATTGTTACCATTGATCTCCGAAACAGTGTTCGCAGAATTCACAGCGTTCATAGTTTCTTTGGAGGCCACAGGAGCTAAAACAAATCTTCAAACCATTATTCAAACAATTAACAAGACTTGAAGAGTTGCGAAAAAATCAATCTAAATTTGCAATAGAAATGTTACTTCAGCTTTACAAGATAAATGTGTTGTGAAGGAACAATTCAGTGGGTTTCAAAGTATTAACACAAGCTTTAAGCCAAGAATACTGACTTGAAGTTCGATAATGGTTTGCATTTAACTTCTTTGAATGAAAAATTTGCGAAAATGATTAAAACGTAGTCAATAGAAAAACACAAGTGGAGTTCAGCTTCAACAACGACATGTACCGACAAAGGGACGGTGTAGTGATGGGTAGTCCATTGGGATCGAACAAAGAAGAATCAGAGCAAAACGCACAGGTATTACGATTTGATCAACTTATAAAATGCACAAATTATTATAATTCGGTAGTTTTGTTTTTATAACCAATGATTTCGACACATGAAATTGATTTCATTTATTATTTAATTTATTATTATTACCTCACAAATTTCGCTAACCATTGGCAGCCTCATAAGTGAGATATTCAATGGAATCAGAATCGCGCCGGTTATTAACTGACTTTGAGTGAGCTTACGCCTGGTAATAAAGAATTACGTTTTTAGATTTAATAACAAACTTTACAAACAGACCAGAGGAGGAGCTACTGGTGTCGGTGTAGGAGGTGACAGAGCAAATTTTTTTATGATCTGATGCGATAGAGAGTTACTGAAAACACTGTAACAAAACAACATTGAAAGCCAACGTAACTAAGGCAATCAAAGACAATATAGAATACCCAAGAGATAAAGCAACGATGAAAAAGAATCAAAAGATTGCAAACAGTATACATGGCAGCATACAATTAACAATTGATTATCCACAAGGTCGTGATAATGGAAGAATGCCGGTACTGGATTTAGAACAATGGATTGCACCTGTCAAGTTCGAAGATACAACAAAATCTCAGATTCTTCACTATCATTATATGAGACCAATTGCATGCAAGCATGTAGTCAACAAAATGTTTGTCTTCTCTCCAGAAACTAACGTAAATTTCTTGGTCGCAGATCTTGTTAGAACAATGCGCAACGTATCACCACCGCGTGACAGCAAAGAAAGAAGTAAACATGTTCACCATTTCGTAGACCGTCTCCAATTCTCAGGCTAAACACAAAAGGACAGAATTGCAATATACCAGAATAAGAGCGTGCCTGATGCGCAGAGAAAAATTTTGGAACAGAGAAGAAAGAGACAAAGAAAAGAAAAACAAAAGAAACACATGGTATGCAAAATGACGTTTTGAAACTGTTCAATGTGTGGACACTACACCTCATAGCGAATTAGTAATGGAATGCAGAAAGATTGTAAAAGAAGCAGAACCTAAAATCAGAATAGTGGAGAAATCAGGAAAACAACCAAAACGACATGTAACAAAGTCTGATCAACACCAAATTATGAGGCTGCGGAACACCACTCGTGTAAAACAAATCTATCTTTAAACTCCAAAACCAGAGATGTTGTTAACAAAATCCGATGTGATACGTGTAAGGAGAGCTATATTGCGGAAACAGCACGTAGTTTAGGTGAGAGATACGAGAAACATGCAAATATATTAGAGAAAAAGGAAAACTCGTCAGCCTTTTGGCAACACATGGTTGAAAACATAACTCTGTAGAACAGGATATTTCCGTAAATGTGGAATAACATGCCCGAAAGATCCAATGTTAAGAAAAGTAGCATAGGCTATATCCATTCATGCGTAGACGGCAAAATTGAATGCTAAGGAGGAGTGGTGGTTTTCGAATATTCCCAGAAATCGGTTCGAACGAAGAACGATCGAATAAAACTCACTTAATATCCGACGCGACTCTGATTCGATAGACTAACTCACTGACTAGGCTGCCAAATATTTGAAGTAACAATAATAAATCAAATAATGAATAAATTAATAAAGTAAATGGTAAGAAAAAACGAATTACAATCAAGTCAGTCAAGACAAGGGATCACCAAAATTTTTAGGGAAAGAGAAAGACGTCAAATTATTTGTTAATCAAAAACCAGCCTCCTGGGCCTCCTGTGGGTTGAGTTCAGAGAGAAAAATCTGAAAAGAATGGAATTCGGAAATTATTTTCTTTTATAATCATTTGCGAAAGCGAGGCCAACTGTTGCTATGCTACAATCAGATGTTGTTATGTAACCTAATATCAACCTTTATACCGTTTCTCTCACTCAAATTCACATATTCTAATGGCCAATGATTCCAAATGAAACTGTGTCAGAGAGATTTCCTATACCTACTTAATTGATTATGTTGCCAGGGATACGAGAAAATAATATACATTTTTACTTCAAACGATGCTTTTTGCGAGCTCTAGGAATTACTAGAAAGTATCTTCTTATAGAAGAGCCCAAAAAATAGGACAAATATCTCTCGGAAGTCTACCCAAAAATGCCGAAAAAGATTGGGGCATACAAAGAATTTTCAGAATTTTCTCTCAGAGCTCTCGGAGTCTTGAAGAAGGGTAACAAAAGAATACACATTTCAACTCTACCAACTCTACCGTTTTCAAAACATTCCCAACAGAATGCGCCGTAAAAATAATATTTCAACCAGTAAATTTGTTACATTTCGTTTAAAATACCACAAAGAAAGTTATCCAAAGGCGGACGCCAAACGTGCCAACATCGTTTGCCAACAAACTGGAAGAAAATAGGCCAACATATTGGTACGGTTCGTCATACCATCACGACATGTGCTATGTTTCGGGTTGCTGACGTCATCTACAAATAAGCTTTTGCAAACATGACCTAAAATGGAGCAGCTGTTTATCTAATGCTCGCTCTGTTTAGTTGACGACGAAGTAGTAAAACCTGGTGGTCCAACGCAAACCCCCAGCTTAAATCTATTTCTCATTTAAAGGTCTCCGAACAAATGATATGCCTATCTGAAGATTTCCTACTGGACCATATGAGAAATTTTGACGATACCATGTTGAATTAAATAGTGTTCGAATAGGAAAACGGGAAAATATTCTGATAGATTGATTAATATACTTTTAAATTGAAACAACGTATTTGGGGATTTAGGTCGATATATGAAGAACATTTTGATATGCGTGGAGCAACGTTACAAACAGTTAATTGTGTAGTCACAGCAAGTAAAACACACGACACAGGTATCACGATGCGATGAGCGAATAAAATTTCTCAAATAATTTTTCAGTCTAAATTCACAATCCTGGGCCTCCTGTGGGTTCTATTCTTGAGAATCAATCCCGAATTACAAAATCCTCCCGAGACGCCGGAGGCAGAGTCAGGACAACAATAAAAATTGTCATGGCGACATCTCATTACGTTGAAGATGCGTCTGCGCAAAAGTTTCCAGCGTCAGTGGACAATTCAAAGGAATATTTTAAACAATAACCGATTTGTCATGCATTATTTAAGTCTTTGAAATTCTTAGCGTTGATTGGCCGATTTGTCACCCTCTACGTCACGCAACGAACTACCAAAACATCCGGCGATAGCGTTTTAAAGATTTCCATCTGCTTGGCAGCAGAAATCAAATAACGATCGAAATTGAAAATGTTGTGCGAAAATGTTAGTGAAACATAGCAAACTGTAGCAATAGATCAATTTTGCTCAAATCGATAAAAATTTTGGCCAACGGCGCTGACATGTTAAAAAATGTTTGTCATTTCGTTGAAAAACATGTTGTTTGGATGGACAATATCTGTAGCGAACCGTGCCAACATGTCGACCAACAATTGTTGCCGGTGATGTTGGCAGGAGTTTGGAATTCCCACGGTAGTACTCGGGGATGATTGGGGGGGGGTCATGAAAAATATGTGCAAACATTACCTGTTACCACAATCCGGCTCTTAAGATATTCGAGGATTCCTTTTGTGCCTTTCTAAAATCAGAAAGTAACAGTAAAAAGGACGCTAGAGCATCTGTACGATGAACTTCAACATTGCATCAGAAGAACCTATGCGCAAATAGTTCATGCAGATGGCATGTTATATAGCTAATAAGTAAAAAAAGATTTACTGTCATAATATCCCGTCTTATCCCTTTGAGTGGATTTCCGTCAAGCGACAAAGATTTGATCGACTCCATATTCCCCATGGCAGCAGGAAGCCTACAAAGGTAGCCATGTTATTTAGAAAAGACGACTCACATATCGCTACTTTACGTAATATTATTATGTCCGAAGGACATACTAAGAGGTGTTTAGTGGAATGAGTGTATGCATAGGCGCTAATGTAGACGCTTTTCCCTGGCAAAAGCGTAACAAAAGACAAAACCACAAATACTAGAAAGTATACTTTAAAGTCGCAGTTAAGTGTTGCCGTTAGTGAGCATCACTAACAAAACGCAATCACTTGCCATAAACATTAGAATAGAATGTTGGTGTAGGGTAGCGCTATGGAATAAAGCTATTGTTTCTTCGACGAGAGCTTGTGAGTTCGATCCACGATGCAGGAAAATTCTAACATCAAGATTTTCAAAAATTTAAAGTGGACAGTGTGATTCTTTTTTGAAGGTGCAAAAAATGCCGATGAATATCAGGGCGAAAATTAACAGGTTCGGTAGGACTTTCGAAAACGTTTCATAACATGTTCAAATTAACCTTGATTTTAATTTTTTACATATTTTTTATTGGGATATTTTTGTCAGAAGATTTTAGATGTTTTCTAACGTTTAAAATATTTTCGTGTAAATAGGGGAGGAAGCTGCCGCGCAGGAGAAATTGTTGCCAGTTTCAAATCAGTTTCCAACATTTTCGAAATTCACATTTGGATAATAAGATATTTAAAGTCTTTTGCGTTGCACGCAAGTTCTTGCTCATGTGACATATTTTATTTTTAAATAGTGAACAGCTTCAACTCTGCATAGTATTGAAAAAATTGATCTGTTCATCTGAATAACATGCGAGTTTATGTGTGATATAAAAAATTCTCCGAAGATTCCCTGAAGATTGAAGATCGAGTTTATGTGTGATATTGAAGATGATTACTGATTTCAGTGTACTGAAGGGAGTAATTTGTTATGCAGTTTGCCCAGATTTTTAACTTATATGCATACGTATGGCAAATTACCCAACCGAGGGACCTCGCTTCAGCACATGTTGAACGAAGATCTCACGACTGCGTAAAAGATTACAGGGGAGGGGGGGTAATTTGGATGAATCAAACAAGAACAATCTGTACAGAGAACTTGGGATTTTCCCTGCTTTGCAGGATAGGTTATTCAGCTAGTCATCATCACCAACACAACAACCATCATCCTCGCCCTCGAATTCAGCATTACAACAGCCATTACCATCTATCATTTTGACGAATATAACTATATTTCATTCAGCATATTGTTAAAACATCCGGAAGAAATGGGTCCAGATCGTGTCAGAAAGGTTATCTCAGCAAACACATTTATTGCCGTGGTATAACGTTAGGGAAGAAAGAATAGAGAATCTATGAGACAATCTAAACCACCAAATCGAGTCCCAACACAAGCTCTCGGGATATGTTCTGCTTGTAATCAAGGGGTTAACGCTTGCCTAAACTTCCTTTGATGAAATTTCTGCATAACAGTTGATCAATCCATACATTTTAATGAATTTCTTGCAAGACCAAGTGCGGACGTATCCTTGTAGAACAAACCAGGAAGGCAGCTGTACCCGGATTAATTTTCGCAAGATAAAGAGGCATATACTGAAACAAAAATGGCCCTCTTAAGCTTCATACAGTAGACACAAGGGGATGATGGTGTTTGGTTTGACTGCCTAGAGACAGAACATTGGAATGGCGTATTGTATGTTGTATGTATGTTGCTGAACAGCTGTTAAATATGGCTTTCAACAGTTAAGCATGTGTCTGCTGGTAAGTAACCAAACACAATCTTTCCAAGACCCTCCTGCTAATGGCTACGTCCTTGCTCTTTTGACGTTCTGCCATAAAAATGTGGCTGTATTACAAGTGCAATGGAAAAGTTTTTTAAAATAAATACCCCCAACACTCCACAAGATTTGACTGAGGCATGTAAGATACAACAACAGTATTATGATAAGGTAGCAAGTGAGTACAATACTTCGAGCGAATTCTCAAAGGTGTATTTTCATTTTAATTACGCGTGCATTTCGTTCTGTAACCGCATGTATTCACCGAGCATGGTTATAGTTCCAGAGGAGCAACGTCCACATTTGCTGCCAGTCCATCTACGACTTCTCCATCAGTGTAGAATTCACTAGATTTAGTTCACTTGAATCAGGACAGAAAACATAGAGTGACCTTCTTTCGATCTAGAAGACTGTTCATGTTTATTTTGTTTTGCCAATGTTACTGTTATGTTTTGTTATTAAAAAATTAAGAAACGTTTGATTGAGTGGCTTTCTTTATCAATTCTTATCTCGTTCGTTGGATGGTTTTTCCAATGTTTGCATCCTAAAGGACCACCTCTTATACTGATAGGACAGTACAATCTTCCTCGTAATGATTTAAATGTTGGATATATACACGAGAACAATTTACAAGCATGCGCCTATTAGATCAGATACTTCACCTAGACAAACGGGTAAAGAAAACAGCGCACAAACTACACTCCAATAGTTCTCTTCATGGGTCCTGGTCCTAGGTCCTGGTCCTGGGTCCTGGTCCTAGGTCCTCCCTATGGGTCCTGGGTCATCAAATTCCGGTATGCCGTTAGCGGCTGAATATGATGACAGAAGCCTTTTCCTGGCTTTTAAAAATGACTAATTCAGATAAAAAAATGCCAATTTAATCAGGGCAAAGGGGTTTAATATAGGCTTGACCAGCCTGTTCGCAGCGTCGACTTTGTTTTGTGCCACACTTCATGTTGAGGTGCATTGTTTCTGCGTAAGACGTCTAGCAGAGTCTGTCTCAAGGCAGCCATTTTTTGTTTGCTGGTCTATTTAGGTTATGGAGAAGCTGTGTACGCTTTGTTCTGAAGCAATTACGAATAAACACGATTTTAACCTAATCTCTTGAAAATATGAATACAAAAGCGAAATCAGCGAATATCTTTGTACAATATATGCCACAGGAGGTGTTGCTTTGCTAAGACAAGCGCTGTATATTTGTAGGTAATGCTTGACTCTGAATAAGAAATGGAGAGACACCAGGATCAAACTTCAACCTGTCTCAGATAGCATGAAAGCTCGCTTCAAATCAACAAGTTTATTGTAGAAGCTATAAAAAGAGAAGAGAAGCAAAAAAAAAAAGAAAAAGCAAAGCAAACTGTAAAAAACAGGCAACAGAACCTGTAGTAGCAATTTTTTTGTTCATGAATAGAGAAGAATGAACAGAGTAGTTTCAAACTCTCACCAAAGCGCTCTTCGTTCAATTCATAGCTACACGACCTACCTAGGAACATTTTCGCCGCAATTACTGAAGGAGATAAAGACACTGATATCATGGATAAACAAAAGGAAGAACTTCAGTTAATCAAAAAAGGTTCCCAACATCTAGGAAGCACACGTGATGCAGAACAAGCTTTTGACGTTTGTTTAGCAGACTCTACCGGACGGCTTACACAGAAAGAATTCACCTCAACGTGAAGTGCGACACAAAACACAATCGAGGCTGCGAGCAGGCTAAAGCTTGACGAGTTAGATTTTTTGTGTGTACAACAAAAATCACAAATGTCAAAGCCTCTGTCGGCCATTGCAGAGTCATTTTTTCCAGAAGCTTTAATATGCCACCGTATCTTTTAACTTTACATCCGATAATCTTCCAGGAAACAGCTGTTATACAATTGAAATTGCAGCAGGAGAAGGTAGCTTAACAGTGTTTCGGTGCTTTAAGCTACAGTAGGTTTCATTCTGAGACCCTACGGGAACTGGCCTGTCAATTAAAATCTCTGTTCAGTCTAAAATCACTCTTGTGGTTGGTTAGCTTTGACTCAAACCCCTGGCATTGTTATTCCTCAGCAAATATTGATGACCAGATTGGGGTACGTTCGAAATTTGCTATGCAGAAAGTCTAATTATGTAGCTCCGATTCTTTACGATTTAAATTGATTTTCCATGATTTTTAATGTTATTTACAGATTATGCACTTACTCAAGTCAACTATATTAACCATCAACACAAACAAATAAATCTCGCTTCGCTGTGACTCGTCAACCACAATGCATAGAGCGCGAATATCTTCGATGCAACAATGGGAAAGGTCTTTTGGAGACCATAACGTATTATCCAATTCAACGTCACCCACATGTTACGCGATGATTTATATAACAGGCATGGTTGCTCAACGTTTTTCGCTAGTGAAAACGGCTTTCTCTTCAAAAAAATTCCGTATGTTTACTTCTTGGCTTTTCCTTATTCTAATCCATATCAATATCACAACAATTTAAGAAGGTCAGATTTTAAATACAGTAGAAACGCCACAGTGGGTTTCGACCTTGGTGTGAAACACCGTGTGAAACACCGTGCTTGTTGGCCTAAAACAAAGGTCTCTTAGAAGTCATAAGTTTGTTTTCGATAACATCGTCAAATTTTCTCAAAAAAAAGAAAAAAGACTTTTTTATAGGTCTTCTAGGCTATAGAAGGTAAAAAGAAAAAAGCACCTCACCAAAACAGCGTACCGGAATACTACGCTACTTAAGTACTTCAGACCCCAGAGGAAACAAAGATACTCACTGCGAGTAAATGCAACCTTTTCTAGTCTCGTCGACATATATTTTCTCAACACAAGTAATATTCATTGCAGTCAGCAGTGTGACTGAACAAGGAAGAGATCAATATTATGATTCACCTAACTTATAACTAAACGAAATATTCTTTAATGTAATAATATCTTGCGGAAAAGAAGCAGTGCATATAATTTCGTCACAATAAGGCATGAAATGATAAATAAAAAGTGAATTTAGAAAAAATATATTACCCAGAAATGCAATTATTGCTGAGGTCAAGTCTTTCCAGTCTTGACAACTGAACTATCTCTTCGGGAATTCTAAAAGATTCATAAGACTATAGATCGGCTAGTTAACAGAAATGCAATCAAACATTCTAAAGTGAAAACAACCGAGCTCACAAAAATTTAAGAGCTGAACATTTCTCACTCTACTAAATCGAACCTTCTCCAATGATCAGATGCAAACATGAAATGTCTTCGACCGTGCTGCGAAATATCATTGACACAATTGATAGGTTTATTTTATGGTTTTGATTTTGTGCACCGAAGAACATTCGAAATTAGTTTAACAATATATCGCGTTCGCCTGTGACGCCTATGGTGCAAAGCTCAAGGGATATATCGATAAGGCAAAAGATGGTCTCTAGAAGACCATATGAAAACTCAAACAAATTGCAGTCAATCCTTTACAGGGGGTCTATCGGCAAAGCAAGATAACTCGGCTCATAGATTTCTCGGACATCGTGGAAACAGGACCCATAAACGATTAACAAAATTTACATTTACATTTACGACAATTTGTGATTTTATGAATGGTCCACCCATACACAAAAAACAATGAAAAATAAACAGAAAGCTATTTGCATAACAAACATTCTATTAACAATCACCTCTGTACTGTGTTGTCTTTAACATCAAGTATTACGAGCAAAGAAAGAGACTTGAAGATTTCAGGGTTGAGATGTTTGATTCTGTTATTCCCGAGGTAGATTTCCTACAAATTCAAAGATGCGATTTGTATTAAAAACATTAACGACTTACCTTTAAACAAGGAAGTTTGGCGGAAAACGGAGAAAATTCAAGAGTTAGAAGTTTCAAAAGCTATTATTTTGAAAATTTCTTTGTAAAATAGTTAAGTAATTCAGAAAATACGGGTAATGCATGAAAACTCAAGATTTGCAAATAGAAAAGTTAAAATAGCGGAAAATCTCATAAAGCCTAAATTCGCTGAAAATCTGAATAAGAGCAGTGTGCGAGTCTTTAGTGGAAGTTTAAAATAGAAGATTAAAGCTGACCTTTACGCTGATAGAACCAGAGAAAGTCGGGAGTTCGGAAAGTAGATTCGCTCTACAATTAAGGATGTTTAAGGATTTCATATTTTCGATTCCTGTGAAACAAAAAAGTTAGATATCATATCAAATTCGTAATAGCGAGGTACAGTTTGAAAATCTCGAATACATGTGTCTGCCATGAATGAACATTTTAAAGAAAGATGATACTTCACCACATGGTAACTTTTGTAACTGGTTGTTCTGTAATTCAAGATCCCGCAGCACTAGAATTCAAACAGATGAAAATAAGCATCAAACAAATTCCCCGTCCATGCAATGGCCAATTCAATATTGCAGAATTCTTAGCTTCCAATATAAAAGGGGCATCAAATCAAACAAGATAAGAGACGTAGCCCGAGTACCCCAAGTTCTGAAACACGAGTATAAAAACATCAAAGCAGTGATAAAACAAAAAAGGAAAACACAAGTCGTAAAAAGCTATATTAGTTTTGTCAGGTCATCAGCTGTAAAATATATGTTTATATGTATCCATCACTCAAGAACTCAAGATAACTGGTTCGTGCGCTAAACAAAGAATCGCCACGAGGAGAATTGGAGAACTCTCCAAGCATGAGTCAAACCTAACTCTGTCTTTCAGTGCACTTTGTTAAAATGCGTATTTTATTAAATTCAGCTTACAAGACAATGCTGTGATTGAAGATGGTAGTTCTTTTAACACATTATGCGATAAATTCAGTTTTTTCAGTTCTGACAGGTTACCAAAACTTGCAGGAAGACTTGATATCTTGTTATTAGACAGGTCCTGAGTGAAGAGAAATAATTAACAATAAACGAACAGAATTCTTGTTTCGTTGTAATAGAAGTTGATATGCTGATTTTCTTCAACCTGACATGTTGTGCTAAGATTTCTATTAAAATTTTGATTTCAAAACCGTGCATATGCATGGGTTTGCTTTAATGTTCTATGACATGTTGTTAGCGAAAGGTTGCCTCTGTTACACTGGAGCCGCCTGCTAATTAACATATAGAATGAAGCAACGACTGAACTAGTAAAGCCAAAATGAAATATGATGAAAGATACCCGTACATCAGCTTATCAAAATTGATAGAAGATGAACTGAACATGTTCACTGAGCCATGAGCTCATCAACAGCATGCGCACAATAGAATCAACAATGTTGATGTCATATCCTTGTATTTAAGCTCAATGGAAGAAACAGTGAGGATCCAAAATATCAAGAAATATTGAAATTTTGTGTTCCTCTAGCCCTTAATGAACAAATCTATGGTGCTGGTATGCCAATGACGACAAACCCGTCGCTCTATACCAAGCTGATAAGCTCGTCGCTCTTGTATCGAAATTCGTTCGAGAATCTGAAGATTATCACTACGAAAATAATTTCTACCACGGTACTACTTACTCTCTTAATTGCACACGATATTATTCTCTCATGTGTAAAGATGACGAATTAAGAAACTCAAAAATCAGCAAAACTTCTATGATTATTAAAAAGTCGGTGACACTATAACAGCAATCGAGTAAGAAGAGTACACATGAGCTTCAGAATTTACTAGACCCCTTTTAATAAATGGAAGGCTGACAACTTAGAGTCCTCCTAGAAAGCTGCCTGATCGCTACATCTATTGAATGTTTTAAAAATTCACTTTGTATCACACGTGCATTAATTGTAATGGGGAAATCTTTGCAAACGTTCGTTGACTTTGCGAAAACATAAAGAATGTTCCTGGGTTGAAATAAAACAATCAGCTAATATTTTCAAAAACGAATGCGGTGGGATGGGGCTTTTTGGAAGCTATTGCTACAGGACATTTATCAGATACGTTTTTCAAATCGGCTAAACAAAGTTACAGAAACGCATTTGCTGGGAGAAAGTAACTTTATTACGAGTCTAGATTCATTTTTGCAGAGTAAACCACCGTATAAGATGTGCATCTCCCATATTACTGTATTTTCAAATTGCTGTCAGAAATGAGGAGTCCTGTGTAAAAGTCTATCTACTGTTTTACTCTAAAGCTTTTTCTAAAAAAACTGATTTGCCATTCACTGCAGAAGCTTTAAAAAATTCCAAACCGACATCGGCAGGTACCAAGGCTAGTTACATATATTTCTGCATCGTGTATTTTCCGTCACAAGATAAACAGGAGACCCAAAGCGTCATAGAACATGGTTCTTTCTTCGAGGTGCCCAAGCAATATTTTATATTTCTCAATTTTAAATACTGCATGGTTCTGCTTCCATGTATGATTATCTTCATGATTTTTCCTGGAAAAGGTTTCAACTCAAGCGAGATGCTTCGATCAATATTTTCATCATCAACATTGATGGGGGAAACTTTTTCCAAGCCCTGTTTCTAACACGCACGTCCTACATATTTCTATCGTGGTCGGCTTCGTAATTACGTCTGATTTTATCAAAATTTGTGTGACCATCTTATATTCATGTTCTCCGACTTCTGTTTTGTAGATTTCGAGTAAAAATACCACAAGTTTGTCTCCCTCCTTGCTTTATTTAAAGTACCCTGTGAATTACAGACAACGAAAAATACAATTTTATCCTGAGTTCATATTCTTAAAACATAAATCGTCATCTGTATAAAAACTATACTCACAAGTTCTTCAAGGCTTGTCAAATTTCCGAAATCTTCATTCAAGTTTTCGATATGATTGTGAGACAACAAAACTACTTTCAAGCACTGCAGCTGGTCCAATGATGGTGGCAAAGACTTCAGCAAATTATGGCTAAAAGACAATTGGTTAAGTAGCAAGTAAATGAACGATTGAAAATATAAAAGAATATGAAAATATTGGTATAGGAATTGGTACGTACCTTAAAGATAGTTTTGTAAGATCACTGAGCAATTTCAATTCATCGGGTAATGATTCGAGTTGGTTGTCATGAACCTGTTTTAAAAACATTGACAATTTCTGAATAGAATAAGATTATAAATGAAAAATTTCTCATATAGTTGCATCTTCTGGCTTCTTAAACTTTAATCCAAAGAGTCAGCTGCATTAAATTTTTCGCGCTTGAGTAGTAAATTCATTTCACGATATGTAAATAAAAAATGAAAAAAGGCACTATTGCGAAAGGGCCAGAAACATTAAAAGGAAAAAAAGATTTTTATATGAACGAAAGTGTTTTAATTGCAATGGAAAGCCAAGCAGGTCCTTCCCAGCTGTAGCTGGGTGTATTTCACTGCCAGACCTGTCTTAAAGTGCCAAGATCTTCAGTTCCCGTTATAATACCATACAAGTTAAGGAAAGAGAAAATAACTGCAATTAATCTCAGAACATCTAGCACATAGATAATCAAACTTACATCTAAAACGCTGAGAGCAGGAAGATTCTGGATGTCAGCAGGGATAGTTTTCAACTTATTCGATGCAAGAATCAATTTCCGTAAGTCTGTTTGTTCCCACCATCGATCACCAGAACTTTTATCAAGAGATACATCCTTACCATCATCAGGTACGTCAATATTAATTTTCCATACCTAAAGTAAGTATTTCAATTGACAGTGGCTTATAGACTTTTGCGAAAAATTTGTTAGGAATACTTAAAAAGTAACACAAGAATATCATAATACATTTCAAGCGGCACATCAAATTCTGAGAGACTTAGAAGTATACACAGACTAGTGATAACTGAATATTAGTACCAGTTTAGCCTTGGAAAGACAAGATACCACTCCGCTGCCTTTTAACTTGCTGCCTTTCAACTTGCAGCCTTCTGAACTTTCGATAGAGTCCGGGGAGGTGGGGGTTGTGGGATGACATGGGGAGCTAACATGATTTGACCATTGTAAGAAATAACAATACTGATACGATAGCCGCAAACCGGCAGATTCCGCCTAATGGGCAACTGGCCTTAGTTGGAGAATTATGTTAACCAAAAAAGGTAGCACTTACTTATTTACCTTTTGTGGAACTTCGATTAGATTTCTGTTTGAAAGATTGAGTTGACCACTGTGTCTAGCTTGTCGTATCAATGCATCAGAGACATCAGCCTGAGAATCTTCTGACGCAAAACCATCCACAAATTTATTGCGCTTCCATTGAGCTTTTCCTCTTGCTGCCATTCTCGGGAATTTCAATAGACAGCCCTATAAAAAATGTACTTTTATGTACTGAGGTAGTTAACACTAAGAACGAATCAAATGAAGAAAAAATCTATCGAGAGAAACAACATCACGGGTGATGAAAATAAAAGCAACTTGGCCGACAACAGCAATTCAGCATCGAAAGACCAAAACGGCAGGACTAAAACCCACCAAAGAAATAGCAAAGAAAATTTGGCAAGACAATACAATCAATAGACGAAATAACCGAAAGCATGAGAGAAACAAAAGATCATTCTGCCCGAAGCCTAAATGGTTAAAAACAGGTGGTGATAGGCTTTTAAAAAGCAACTATCAAGAAGCAGCTGTCTAGTATTCTCTAAAGAGCGCCCGTGGAGCCGGTTAAATTTTTTGTTGGGGGGGGGGGCGCTCATTCGAGGGAAACACTCTTTCGAGGGGGGCTCATTAAATTTTTCATAATTTCACTCAGATGATATGTTATAAAAAGATAGTTTGAAACAAAAATATTTATTTACGTTTTATGAAGAGTTAGATATCGTGTTCAGCTCGCGTGAATATAGCCTAATAATTGCACTAAGAAAGCTTCAAGTAACAATGAAGAATGCTAGAAGCAAACGTTATAAGGGGCGAAAAAACAAAATAAAAACAAAGTACCCACATTTCGAATTTACGTATGTAAAAGGTTACAACTAAATTTCCATATTTAATTCAAAAAATTTGCAATCGAGTACAAGGATCAGTTGTTCAAGGATCAGCGAACTTTTTGGGGGACGCTCTTTCGAGGGGGGCGCTCATTCAATTTTTATTAAATTTGGGAAGGTGCTTATTCGATGTA
>JACTAT010000546.1:5328-22402 GCA_014526335.1 Chrysaora quinquecirrha | reverse complement strand
GATTTAGTGTTGTAAAATACCAGGCGCCACCAAATGTATCTAACATTTGATCTACGCGCGGCAAAGGAAAAACGTTCTTACGCGTTACTGCGTTAAGCTTGCGAAAACTTTCGCAGAATCTAGTTTTACCATCCTTTTACCGACGATAACTACAGGGCTAGACCAGGGACTCTTTGAAGGCCTAATAACCCCACGCTACGCCATGTCCGTGACATGCGCATCTATAACATTACGCTGGGCTTCGCTATAAGGCCACTGATAAAAAGGAGGGTAACCTTGGGTGTCCATAGCGTGTTCCAATCGTCCGCTACTAATCGTCGTATGAAACTCAAGGGTAACGGCGTGCAAACCCGAATTAACCAACATTACATGGATCTGCTCCAAAGCACGATTCCAACATGAGCACATGAATTACGTTCGATAAAAAAGTTCACTTCCTGCAACGCAAACCCGAAGGGTATCTTTACCGTTATTATTAAGCAAGTTCTCTCAAAACTACAAGCTGATGCCTCAGAAACAACAGAAGAAGGTAAAAAGGTGTTTTCCATGTCAATTATGCTGGTGGTGTTGGTGATCAACTGATTAAGAAATGCGTTAAGAAATTAAAGCGCTGTACCAATCAAAAGGTTAAATTTGTTACCAGGTATTCTGTTATCAAAGTTTCGTTTTTTACAAACATGAAAGACCGCCTAAGTCAGCTCAGTAAATCCTTCGTCGTGTGCCCTGGATGCGAATTGCGTACATTAGGAAAACAGAACGTACACTTTACGCAATAAATTGTTACAGTAGTTCGAAAGTCGTTGAGATTGGAATAAGACGCTCAATCAGTAGTGTGATGACTAGTTGGGTTTCCACCTAGTCCCTTCCACCTTAGTCCTCTCTACTTTCTCTCTCCATACGAAAGAACCTAACGATCGTTAAATACTCATTTAACCAAAGCTTGCGAAGTTGTTCTCAGCGATTCTTCAGACACAGTATACGTTTAGTCGGGGTATCAAATTCATTGAATTTGTCTAAATCCTCTTCGAAGAATCGTGTTGGTGCTTTCCCCAAGCAGAATATTTGAAATCAGCACCGGCTGGTCGAAATCGCCACCAATGTAGCAAAATGGTCGGTTGCTCAGGAAACATTGCACATCAAGCAGCACATCTTCTAATTCGTCGTACTTTAACAAAGCTCTACCAACTGATTTCGATAGGCTCCTTTTAATAACTGTTTCGAGTCAGTCGGAAAATCCACCCCACCACGGGGCCCTTGATAAGTTGAACTTCCACTCAATTCGTTACGATTTTAGTAGTTCAAGAGATTATAGTCAATTGTTAGCTTCAGAAGCCAGGCTGTAGATTGAAATGTCTTAACATATCGCTAACCATGAGATTTGGTACTCCCCGTTTAGCAACAAATTCCTTCATTGCGTGTTGAAATTCCTCAGCTTTCGGGCCACAGCATAGTTTCAAATGCACTGCTCTGGCAGATGCAAAGGAGAATATTATGATGTAAGCTTTTGTTGTCTCTTGTTTAGCTCTTTTTATATGAACCAAAATAAACGCCCATAGCTGCGAAGAACTCCACGAATTCGGCAGAAAATTCGAACGGTGATTGAATAAGATGTCAATCGGCAAACGTGCAGATCTACCAAAAACAACGTTGTAAGGTATGCATTTGGTCGCTATACTTTCACTTGTGTTCAAAGCGAATACGAGTTCTGGTAAAAGAGTTCGCCATTTTGACTGCTGAGCTTTGCGTTGTAATAGGACAGACCGTAACATATCTTTGACACTTCGAATATTCCGTTCAGCGAAGCCGTTGCCCTGTGAATGGTATGCCGATGAACGTCTCTTCTCGATACCCAGAGTATTGCAGATTTCCCTGATTGTGTCACCATCAACATTGGAACCTTGGTCGCTCAACAGAAAATAGGGAGTGCCATGAATATATATCCAGTGCGACAATAAGGCATTCGCGATACTTTGAGCTGTCTGGTCTTTGAGTGGAACAGCTTCAATGAACTTGGAAAAAATATCGCCGATAAGGAGAAAATATTGGAATCCTTGGTGATCGGCTGGCATAAAGGCGATGTCAATCGATATAAACTGCATTGGTGCTTCAGGAATGGCCATAGGGAGCAGTGGTGCCCTCGGCGGAGAGGAACTGCATTTTGTTTGTTGACAAATTAGACACTGGGAAATAAAATTCTTGACATACGCATACATATTAGGCCAAAAGAATCGGTCTTTAAGAAGAGAGTACGTTTTATCTGTTCCAAAATGAGCCGTTTTATGTACTTCTGTTACGATGAATTTCCTCAGTGAAGCTGGGACGATTGGTCTGCCAGACTTAGTAAGAAGATCGTTTTCCACTCGCAGTTGTTTTTGCACACGTTTGAATCTACCTTTGTTGATTATTTCTCCGTTTACAATAAGTCTTTTTGCTTTAGAAATCAACGGGTCAGTGTTTTGTTCTTGTTTCAACTGTTCCACAAAAGCGTTGTTATCGTTAACAGTGGCAAAGATTTTGTCTTCGAACCGTGATTCTGGTTGAATGTTGCTCGCTGCCCTATTCCGAGACAATAGATCTGCTTTTACGTTGTCTTTTCCTCTGATGTATTGGACGCTGTAGTTGTATTCTTCTAACTCCGCGATCCAGCGGCCGAATTTGCCCCTAGGATCCTTTTGTTGCCTCAGGTGTACCAGCGGGTTGTGGTCTGATCGCAAAACGAATTCTGTACCAGCTAAGTAGACATGCCAATGTCGAACAGCTAGTACCAATGCAAACGCCTCTTTAGTGATGGCTGCCCAGTTGCGTTGGGAACTGGTAAAAGATGTTGAAAAGTATGCAACAGGGTGCAAAATTTGGTCGTCTCCCTTTTGAGACAGGACCCCACCGGCGGCATAGTCACTTGCATCAACTTCGACTATAAAGGTCTCATGAAGTTTTGGGAATGCCAAAACTGGTTCAGACGACAGGTGTTGTTTTAACTCTTGAAAAGCCGTTTCACAGGAGTGTCCCATTCAAATTTGACATTGTCGTTTGTGAGTTTATTGAGTGGTTGGCTGATTGTCGCGAAATCTTTTATGAAATTCCTGTAAAACCCAGCCATTCCTAGAAATCGTCTTAATTCTTTTTTCGATTCGGGGCGTTGAAATTCATTAATTGCGTCGATCAAGCGGTGTTGGGGTTTAATGCCATCTAGAGAAAGTTCAAAACCCAAAAAATTGACTTTATCAGCTGCAAAAACGCATTTTGATGCTTTTAGCGTTACTTTGGCAGCCCGCAGGCAGTCGAAAACGTCTTTAAGATCACGAACATGTTCCTCGAATGTACTGTTAAAAATAACAATATCGTCCATATACGAAAGCACTTTCCCTGTCTTGAGGCCGGACAAACACATATCCATCATACGTTGATACGTAGCACCAGAATTCGATAATCCGAATGGCATAACATTAAACTCAAATTTCCCACGAGGGATGGAGAATGCTGTTTTCTCTTTGTCTGTTTCTGCTAAGGGAACTGACCAATACGCTGACGCTGCGTCCAGGGTAGACCAATATTTGGTCCCAGCCATCTTGTCAATTACATCCTTGATATTGGGTAAGGGGTAGGTATCCTTTTTGGTCACATCATTCACGCCGCGAAAGTCGCATACAAATCGGGTACTGTTGTCCTTCTTTTTTACTAATATGACAGGAGCATTCCAGGGTGAGTAAGAAGGTCGTATTATATCATTAGTGAGCATCTCTGTGACTTGTTTGTCCATGTCCTTTTCCCAAGCGACAGGAATTCTACGTGGCTTATGGTATACTGGTAAAGCATCATTTGTTATGATTTGATGCTCGAGTAATTCCGTTCTGGCGGGTTTCTTTGGGTCGGTAGCGAATACATCAAGATAATTGGTAACAAGTGATTTAAGTTGATTTACTTCCTCGGTAGATAGCTTATTGTTAAATGTTATATCGGCTACATTAAAGCTCTCCTGTCCTGATTTAGATACAGTCGCCACTGTTTCCTCAGTAACCTGCATAATAGAACCCATTAACTTCCGTGATTGCAAATGAATATCAGACGTGGTAACATTAAGTACTGTGACAGGGAATATGCCCTCAATATTTGGGATGACTCGAGATTTGTTAGCATAAAGGCCTTGAATATTTGGTACTAATTTTGGCTCAAAGTCACCTTCAAGTAGAGAGTTATTAGTGGTACATTTCACTAAAAGCACTTTTTCAGACCGAGCAGGAATAGTAGTAGTTTCACATAATCTAACGTTGTTGCTGGTTGTTGATAATCCTGTTACTGAGAGTTTTCCCAACTGAATTGTATGACGAGAAAATCAAAACTGATAGAGCCAAATTTTCGCATAAAATCTCTACCAAGTAATATGGTCGAATACGAGATCGAATCGAGTACTTGAAAACTTTGATCATGAGGTTTGCTGCCTGGTATGGTCACCTTTATATCAACAGATCCTATGATTTTCATTTTATCACCTGACGCATTAATCAACGACTTTGGATTCGAATCGTCTAACTGAGAATCCAATCCATTTTCCTTAATGTCCCCAAATCAATCACAGATGTCCCCGATCCCGTATCAAGCATCACATGAGTACTGAAATCATGCAATTTGGCAGCGATCACAACTGAGCAGGGGTCTTCAACAAGGTTTACAGAGTCTGAGGCGGTTAGTCATTGGGTTTTGGAATTTAGGCATATTGGATCCCAGCTATCGTGGCCCTTTTTCCCACAAGCCTGGCAATAACGCGAAGGGCAATTTCTGATTAAGTGTTCTGTGCTTTGGCAAGACCTACACTTGCGTTGCTGAGGAGGAGCGTTTTGATACTTACTTCGCGAGGCACCCCGGTTTTGCGATGAGCGTCTCGTGTTGCTATAGTTACGACCAAAATTGCGTTGGTAATAAACTGGTTGGTTAGCTGCAAAATTGACCTGTTGTTGATAGGGTTCATAACCCCCGGCCACAGTTTGGGCATTCAGATTTGTGTTTACCAACTTATCAGCAACTTTATCAGCGATTGAATCGAAAATATCTGTAGGCATGGAGGCGGTAGCATTGTTGACGTTAATCGCATTAGCAGAGTTGCATTCCTGAAATCGTGATTTTATGCCAGCAAGCTGAAGGCGTGTTGTTTCTTCAGCAAGCGTGTTTATATCGCTGGCTGCAAATTTTTCCAGTGATTTTACTGCTATTTGCATTTCTGGGTGCAAGCCACGAACAAAATAATCCTTTGCTAAGGTGTTACGCGTTGAATTATCAAAATCTGGGTATGCTAATTTAACCAATTCCGTAAGTTTATACGCAAATGTGTGAGCAGACTCACCTTTGTTGCGCGTGCGATTTGACAACGTAAATAGAGCTTCTTCTCTGTTGAGCTGTCCTCGTTCAAATTCCTTCAAAAGTTCTTCTTTTATTTTACTCACTTTCTTCCGATCTCCGTCGCTTAGTCGCAAATAAATATCGAATGCTGGGCCCTCTAATCTGCTTGCGAGATTCTGGGCACACTTCTCTTCTGAGTAACCCTTCAAAGCGGAATGTAATTCGACTTTGGTGATAAATTCTTTGACATCGCCAATGCCATTGAAAACTTTTATTTTGCCATCCATATTCTATTTGACTCTTAGATAGAAATGTATCCGAAGGCAAAACTCGAGAGAGAGGATATTTCTTTTGGTAACTTAGATCTATCTAAGAATGCTTAAAACAGAACAGAACAAGGATTATATAGATAGTTATTAATTACGTAATAGTCGATATAAAGTCACGGGGGTAAACATCCAACAGTACTTCGATCAATGCGCCATATGGCACTCACTGCTGTAATAGCTGCGATCAATTGCGTGACTTCCTTGTGCAAACGTGATCTACATCTTGACAGATTGCCTTATTTGTCAGATATAAGAAGTCCGCTAAATTACCCCCACCCCCACCGAAACTTTCAATTTGCTGCAATGAAGTGATTTGTGGAGGTAACTTTGGGTTGTTGCTCGCAGATTGGTGTGTGATGTTGCTCCCCACAGTCGAAACACCCTCGCGATCAAAGTTGTGCTACATGCTGGCCTGTTGAAGTACGGTTGAAGCATGCTTTGCAATTACGTAGCATCTCTCTTCTTGCAGCAACATCTAGAACCTTTGTACATTTTCAGTTGTGTGTTAAATTCTTTCACTGCATGTACACATGTGTTTCTGTTGTTTCTGCTGGCCTCATCGATGGCAATCAAGAATCTTCATCTTTCCTGATGGTTGTTTCTCCTGTTGTCACTTTCTTGGTGTTAATCCGTGATTCTAAGTGGGTTTTGCTCCACATACTACAAAACAACTCTCCGGACAACTCCCCTCTTGTTTCTCCCAAAACCGATCCTTCAATTCGTCGTCGATCTAAGTTAGAATTTCATGCTCCGACTCCAGTTTATCCATCAAGGTGTATACTGTTGACTGTGCAGACTCAAATTTTTCTATTGTTTTCAATTTTCGCACAGTTATTGATAGTATTCATAGCATTTTTATGGTAAGAACAATCAATCTATTTGCAAGAAGGCTTCCAAAATGCACAGAATAGAATGGAGGACATTTAGACAATCCTTTCTAGTAAAAAAAACGCCTTATCCTTTGCTTGTTTTCGGGTTCCAATGCATCTGCATTTGCGAATACCGATTTCTCAGTTTGGATTACTCGAAATAAAGAGCAGGTATAAGGTCCATTTCCCTACTGCGAGGTATATTTATAGGGCTGAAGTTTACATGGCTTACACTCAGTGAGATTCTGCCATAGGAAAAGATTATTTAATACATTATTTTGTGTTACTTCTTTTTGGAGCACTGTAACAAAAATTACAAGCGAAAAACAAATATAACTGAAGTAAAACAATGCATTTCCTCAACACCCTGTTTACCTAATAATGCCATGGCTTGGCAATATTCCTAAATTAAATAAAATAGACAATTGATACTTGTTTGACTGCTGCCAAACTAATGTTAAGACTATTGAAAAGGAAAGTTCTACCAAGCATTGAGAAGGAAAGTTCTACCAACCATTGAAACGGAAAATTCTACCAACCATTGAAATGGAAAGTTCTACCAACCATTGAAAAGGAAAGTTCTACCAACCATTGAAATGGAAAGTTCTACCAACCATTGAAATGGAAAGTTCTACCAACCATTGAAAAGAAAAGTTCTACCAACCATTGAAATGGAAAGTTCTACCAACCATTGAAAAGGAAAGTTCTACCAACCATTGAAATGGAAAGTTCTACCAACCATTGAAAAGGAAAGTTCTACCAACCATTGAAATGGAAAGTTCTACCAACCATTGAAAAGGACAGTTCTACCAACCATTGAAATGGAAATTTCTACCAACTATTGAAAAGGAAAGTTCTACCAACCATTGAAATGGAAATTTCTACCAACCATTGAAAAGGAAAGTTCTACCAACCTTTGAAATGGAAAGTTCTACCAACCATTGAAAAGGAAAGTTCTACCAACCATTGAAAAGGCAAGTTCTACCAACCATTGAAAAGGAAAGTTCTACCAACCATTGAAAAGGAAAGTTCTACCAACCATTGAAAAGGAAAGTTCTACCAACCATTGAAAAGGAAAGTTCTACCAACCATTGAAATGGACTGCCTTAAAAAATCAGCCTAACTTTAAAGACCTTATATTCCATGAAGTACAAACAGTTTCAGTCATTGTAAGTAGGTACATTGATAGTATATCACTTTATATAGTAATTACATACACATACACAATTTTGGCTTAAACAATAGAAAAATACCCATTGTTCACAAAGCAGTAGAGTTTTGTGGACAATGTGCAAAAATTTCAGTTTGGCAGAATGGCCCTTGGCTACAATAATTTAAAAGCATTTTTCCAAAAAATACCCTTTCCTTCTGCCTTTATAACTACGAGGCAGTTTTAAAGCCCTAGGCCAAGGTGTATAATTAATTACCCCTATAGGTAGGTAAATTCATGTTTCAACATGAAATCTGCAACAAATATGCGCAATGTTCTCAGTTTCAAAGTCCATTCTGTTCTCCTGCAAGCAGTAGCATAGCCAAGGGGGGCAAGGGGGGCAGTTGGTGTCTTAAGTCCATTTCTGCAATAAAATCAGTGGGGGGCAAAAAAAATCAACAACCGTTGGGCAAAAAAAATTTTCAATGTCGAAAATGATTTTATTATTCCACCTGCTCTATTCTAGGAAAATGTTCTACTACTTATGCTCTGTGGCAATTTAGGCCATGTGTTTACTATTGTTCAATCCACACGTCCCTCCTGTTGCCATAGGTCTCAATGTGTTAAGAGTTCTAAAGGTACTGATATTCCTTGTCTTTTTATGATCCTGTTGGACAGATATAAGGTTTATTTAAAAGACCTCCCTTGTGTATTGTTGCTGTGGTGAAAGTCAAAACATCAATCCCCTTTTCAAATTGTTATTAAAAACAGAACGAGAAGGCAAAAGCACAAGGAAATTAGTAGGCCTAGAGTAAACAAAAAATCAGACAACACAGCATGTATTTCTAGTAGATAAATGTGGAATGAAAATTTTCACTGCGATGTACAAGTTTTTGTATAACATGTATTCTTGGCTAGAATATCCCACATCAACAAAAAAAGCAGGGGTTCCAACAAACAGGTGCGGTATGGCTTCGGATATCCAGTATTGAGCACAAGTGGTGTACACGTGCACATCTAGAGCACAGCAAATTCATTCTTGGGTCTCTCATGCACAATAGCCTTCCATTGGACCAAAGAAAACTTAACTTTGCTTGGAGCCCAACAAAAATTTTTTTACCTGTGATTTCTAATAGGCAAGCAAAACATTATGCATTCTGTGCCATTCTGAACCCACCACCTAGATTTGTGTCTCTGATGAATTTCCCTTGGACTTTTATTTCCATGTTTTCAAGAATTGGGGTTAGTTAACAAAATAGATATTGTCAAACCAAGTGTGGCACTTTTCATGAATTTCAATGGTCTAAGAACAATTTTTCTAATGGGTCTGGTCATGAAATCGTTGTGAAAAGCAAGAATTATCAAGTATATTTTCTCGGTTTGAAAGCCTTCTATCTATATATATCTAACTCAGCTCATCATATTCTTTGTTTGTTAGGAAAATTCTCTGAAGGGCCATTTCATGATTTGTTGAAGGGCGTGGACCATGCCGCATGGTGACAAAAATATTCCCAGGGGCGAGCCCCAAGACCCCCAATCTTCTTCAATTTATTTTGCCCCCCACCCAAAAAACCAGGACCCTGGCAACACCACTCTGGCACTGCCTGTAAGCAAACGTTGCTAGAAACTGTATCTAGATAGGTACATATCTGTGCTGTGCGGCCTAGGTATCTAGTCTATCTATATCTTCTCGTCAAAGCCGAAGTGTTGAGTGTAAGTCTTAATAAGCTTGTTGCAGACAAACAAACAGGAGACAGCCTAAAAGAATACAATAAAATGAAAGCCTAAACAAAAAGTGTAAAACTTACTCGTTGCTTTATATGACTTTTCCGCGGTCTCCCGGTCCCGCCACATATGCTGAATGATATTTTTCAAGTGTTTTGGTTTTTCCTAGACTTAGTACCTGTGTCGTAGTTATCGCTATTGAATTGAATGGCTGGAAGCTCAAACTAAGGACTCATTCAAATTCGTTTCCGAAAGTGGATTGACATTTTTATGTTCGAAGAATTCGAACATATTGGTGTGGGGTGGATGTCACTCACTCACTCACTCACTAACTAACTTACTAACTAACCAACGCTTGAACAATGGAAAACGTGTAACAATAGGGCCATTGTCAAGAATGCCATTAGGGCCATCCTCTCAGCCATTGATGCGCAATTTGCGGTTAGTTGTTCACAATCGCGGCCTGCAAGCACTTTAGTCAATCTGGGGTCATGCGACAATTGACTCATCCTTGTTTACTTCATGGAACTGGAAAATTGCCACCTTGCTTTGGTAAATGACATTTCACGCATTCTCAACATTTATCAAAGAGTTTTGCCAAAGAGCGGCAATTTCAAAACAAATCGTCATTATTATTATCCTCAGAATGAAAATCGTCATAATAATAATAATTATGATAATAATAATCATCATCATCATCATGATTATCATCACCATCATTGACGGTGTGCAACATCTAAAGGACCCTATCACCACCACCACAACCAACCCTACAACCATCACCTTGACCACCCCTATCACCACCATCACAACCACCCCTCTAGCACCACAACCACCTCTACTACCACCACCACCACACCCACCATACCACCACAATCACACCCAAACCAACCAGCATCATGATCACCCCTTTCACCACAACCGCAACCAGCCCTACAACCATCACCTCGACCACCCCTATCACCACCATCACAACCGCCCCTACAACCATCACCTCGACCACCCCTATCACCACCACCAAAACCACCCCTACAACCATCACCACGACCACCCCTATCACAACCACCACAACCACCCCTTCAGCACCACAACCACCTCTACCACCACCACCATACCCACCATACAACCACAATCACCCCTACCAACCAGCATCATGATCATCGTGTTCATCAACATCATCATCATAACCACCACCATTATCATAATAATCATTATCATCATCGTTGTGCATACCCAGTAGCGTAGCCAAGGGGGGGCAAGGGGGGCGGTCGCCCCTCAATAGTTGAAAAGTTGGTGTTTTAGAAAAGTCCATTTCTGCAATAAAATCAGTGGGGGAGTAAGAGAAATTCTAACAACCGTTAGAGATATCATCCAAGCCGATCCAACCTGCTCGGTTCCAGGAAAGTGTTCTACTACTAATTTTTATGCGGCAATTAGCGCCACGTGTTTACTATTGTCTATTGTTCAACCCACACGCCCCTCCTGTTGCAATAGGTCTCGATGTGTGAAGGGTTCTAAAGGTACGGACCCTTTCTTGTGTTTTTACGGTCCCGTCGGACAGATTTAAAGTTTATTCAAAAGACCCCTCTCTCTCTTCCGTATTGTTGATGTGGTGAAAAGTCAAAACGTTAATCTCCTCTCTCTCGTTGTCGAAATAAAACGAAATAGAACGAAAAGGCAAAAACACGAGGAAATTAGTAGAGTAAACGAAAGATCACACAACACAGTGCATGTTTCTAGTAGATAAACGTAGAATGAAAATTTTCACCGCTTCGTATAATAAGTATGTATTCTTGGCTGGAATGTTCTACATCAACAAGAAAGCAAGTGTTTCCAACAAGCAGGTGAGGTGAGATGTCTTCGGATAAACAGTAGGAACACACTCGGCAAGCAAAAATTATGCATTCTATGCCATTCTAGAGGTAAAGAATGAAATTTCTTCCGGGGGAGCATACCCCGGACTCCCCTAATTTTGTGTCTTTCTCATTAATTAGTTTGAAACTTTTATTTCCATGTTTTCATGCTTAAAAACGCTTTGTAACAAATTTTGTAGTTACAACATAGATATTTGGTACCTAGCTTTCATTAATTTCAAAGGTCTTAGAACAATTTATCCCTGGCATAGTAATAGACCCTACACGAAGATTGTAGGTCTGTTGTCATGAAATTTTTGTGCAAAGCAAGAATTGTCCAACATATTTTTCATTTTGAAAGCCCGTCAAATCTCTTTTATAAAGGGCCGTTTTACGACTTGTAGAAGGGCATTGTCCAAAAAATTTTTCTGGGGGCAAGCCCCCGGACCCCCATACTTTTTATTCTTTTGCCCCCCCCCCCCCCAATCCAAAGACCCTGTATCTTCAATCGAACAGAATTATGGAAACGAAGCAAAACATAGGGGCCCTATGGGCATGTTCGAAGAACGACTCTGGTTGAATATAGCTATTTCGGTCAAATGATGAAAGATGCTTATCGGTATGCACAGTGGCGTAGCCAGCGACCCCCTGACAGAAATCTCTCTCATCTCACTTTCTGCTGTGCAAAGTGCAAATTCCACTCAACTTGGCTGAACAACAATTTTGTTCGATTGCTAATTGAAACAATTAAAAACATTTATCAGCAAAGTACTTATTAATCCAAAAATTGAAGAAAAAAAAACAAAACAAAGTACACTTTATCTATTCTTCTCTTACTGAAAACTAAATAATAACTCTTTCCTCTGTAATAATATTATTACTCAAGTAAGACATGCATGTCCTGTCCAAAGTTTACATGTTTACTAACAAGGGCAGAAAAACATCAAGGCAAAAGACATGAAATATCAAAAGAAACTAATGCAATTCTCGTTAACGTTAACATAATTTCCACTATACTTGTTAAATTTTATGGGTGGCACATCTTCGAGGGTCGCTACTATCTAAACGAAAAATAACAAACAAAAATCTGGATTTTCTGGTCGATTCAATCAGGGGCTATCTTTAAAACACGGAATATGGAATGACGGAATGGAATGGCGGAATGACGGAATGGAATGAGGGCCTATTTTAGTAAATACCTTAGATTTTACCCGAAAATGCTTATAAATCTTTGCTTTGGCTTCTAAGTAACAAATAAATGTCAATTAATCATCGAGATCTATTGAATTGTACGTTTTATAGCAACATTCCATGTTTTCTAAAACGATTCCGTGTTTTATAGCAAAATCAAAAAGAGCAAAAATAATCCCGTAACTCCATAATCGGGGTCACAACAGACTTGAATCAAAGAAGCAGTTCATTTTCGTATCTCCTTCGAATAATCTTAATACTATTTAGAATTATTTCTACTGCTAGAGAAACACATAACAGTACAGCACACTGCAGTACTTAAGATCATTTAGAATTTGGCAAGAACCTGTTCATGAATTGAATATTATAAATAGATTGAATCAGTTGATTATTGACTGGATTGTCATCAATTTCCTACAGTCGGTCAAATTTTCAAATTTCGAATTTAAAAGGTCAAATCTGTTTGTAGTTCATCAAAAGTTCAGTGATGATAAAAATGACCAGTTTTTTGCTTCATACAACACGAAGCAAATAAACCACCCAAATAGTGCGTATCAACCACAGACCACAGACAGCAAACAATACCACCGCATTGAGCATAATAACCCCCCACAGTAGTGCTTATCCACCACAGTACGCAAAAAACCCCACCGCAACAAGCATAATAACACACAACATGAAGCATAATAACCCACCACAGTAGTGCTTATCCACCACAGTACGCAAAAAACCCCACCACAACAAGCATAATAACCCACCACAGTAGTGCTTATCCACCAAAGTACGCAAAACCCCACCACAACAAGCATAATAACCCACCACAGAAGTGCTTATCCACCACAGTACGCAAAAAACCCCACCACATCAAGCATAATAACCCACCACAGTACACATAATAACCCACCACAGAAGAGCTTATCCACCACAGTACGCAAAAAACCCCACCACAACAAGCATAATAACCTACCACAGTACGCATAATAACCGGCCACAGTAGAGCTTATCCACCACAGTACGCAAAAACCCCACCACAGTACGCTAAACGCACCACCACAGTAGTGCGTATCCACCACAGCAGTCCGTAGATAATCGTTTTTTTTTTGTTTTCAGAACTTGATATGTTTCTGAGAACCTCTGTTTTCTCAACTCTGAAAGAACAGAAGAGTTTTAAAGTCAAAATAGTCCGGTGGCCGAATGCGAATTTCAAGGATGACCTTGACATCGAGTACATATGGGTTTTATTTTATTTTCTGGTTATATGGTGAAAGAAGACTCGAAAAGCCAAACTTGCCCTTCCAAGTGTTGGGCAAATTTTTTATGATCCGCGGAAGATGCGTCATGTCCAAGGTAAAAATTCATCGAAAAATTTTATAAATTGTCAAAACATGGTATTGTTTGGTCTCATTCGAATGGAAATTGACTCTAGATTCCAAATATAGTATCAATATTAGTCTCCGCATATAAAAATAAAAATATATTGCTCAAGGAATTGGACTTTTATAAACAAAAATCAAAAAGTAAATGTTAAATTAAAATGTTCTTGAAAAATTATCGTTAGTTAGTTAGCATAGCTTGTATGTTAGTGACTTAGCTAGTTAACTTTAGAAGATAGTAAGTTAGTAAGTAAGTCAGTTACCATATTAGTTAGTTAGTTAAATTTTGTTTGTTTGTTAGTTTGTTAGGTAATTTATTTGTTGGTTTGTTAGTTAGTTAAATAGTTAGTTTGTTTTATTAGTTAGTCTTTTCGCTAGTTAGTTACGTAGTTACTTACTTAGTTGGTTAGTTAGTTAGTCCGTTAGTTATTTAGTTGTTACTTAAGTAGCATAGCTTGTAAGCTAGTCAGTTTGTTAGTTAGCTGCTTTAGAAGATTTTAAGTTAGTTAGTAAGTTAGTTTGTTATTTTTCTAGTTAGTTAGGTTTATAGTTAGTCAGTAAGCTACTTAGTTAGAATACCTTGTAAATAAGTCAGTTTGTTCGTTAGCTACTTTTGAAGTGATAAGTTAGTTAGTAAGTTACTTTATTAGTTAGCTAGTTAGTTAGGTAACTAGCTAGATAGTTGTTAGTTAGTTAGTTAGTTAGTTGATTAGTTGATTAGTTAATTAGTTAGTTAGTTAGTTAGTTAGTTAGTTAGTTAGTTAGTTAGCTACTCAGTTAGTAAGTTAGTCAGTTAGTTAGTTATTTAGTTAGTTAGTTATTTAGTTAGTTAGTTAGTTAGTTACTTAAGTAGCATAGCTTGTAAGTTAGTCTGTTTGTTAGTTAGCTATTTTAGAATATTGTAAGTCAGTCAGTCATTTAGTTCGTTAGCTATTTTAGAAGATAGTAAGGTGGATAGTAAGTTACTTTGTTAGTCAGCTAGTTAGTTACGCAACTAGCTAGATAGTTGTTAGTTAGTTAGCTAGTTAGTTAGTTAGTTAGTTAGATATTTAGTTAGTCAGTTATTTAGTTAGTGAGTTAGTTAGTTTGTTTGTTATTTAGCTATATTAGAATTTTGTAAGTCAGTTTTGTTCGTTAGCTACTTTAGAAGATAGTAAGGTGGTTAGTAAGTTACTTTGTTAGGTAGCTAGTTAGTTAAGTAACTAGCTAGATAGTTGTTAGTTAGTTAGTTAGTTAGCTAGTTAGTTAGTTATTTAGTTAGTTGGTTAGTTGGTTAGTTAGCTAGTTAGTTAGTTATTTAGTTAGTTAGTTACTTAAGTAGCATAGCTTGTGAGTTAGTCAGTTTGTTAGTTAGCTATTTTAGAAGATAGTAAGGTGGATAGTAAGTTACTTTGTCAGTTAGCTAGTTAGTTACGTAACTAGCTAGATAGCTGTTAGTTAGTTAGTTAGTTAGCTAGTTAGTTAGTTATTTAGTTTGTTAGTTAGTTAGTTAGCTAGTTAGTTAGTTATTTAGTTCAGTTAGTTACTTAAGTAGCATAGCTTGTACGTTAGTCAGTTTGTTAGTTAGCTATTTTTGAATATTGTAAGTCAGTTTGTCAGTTTGTTCGTTAGCTACTTTAGAAGATAGAAAGTAAGCTAGTAAGTTACTTTGTTAGTTAGCTACTTAGTTGGGTAACTAGCTAGATAGTTGTTAGCTAGTTAGTGTTAGTTAGTTAGTTAGTTAGTTAATAAGTTAGTTAGAAAGTTAGTTATTTAGTTAGTTAGTTAGTTAGTTAGTTAATAAGTTTGTTTGCTAGATTGTTAGTTAGTAGACATAGCTTGCATGTTAGTTAGTTAGTTAGTTAGGTAGTTAGTTAGTTAGTTAGTTAGTTAGTTAGTTAGTTAGTAAGTTAGTTCGTTAGTTAGTCAGTTAGCTAGCTTGTTAGGTAATTAGTTTGTTTCTTTTTAAGTTAATAAGATTGATTAAGTTAATTAGATGCATTAGTTAGTTAGCTAGCTAGTTAGTTTCTTAGCTGCATAGTTAGTTAGTTAGTTAGTTTGTTAGTTAGCTAACTACAATGCCTGCCAGAATTACTTGGAACGCCCATCATATTTGTAGGCTTAACTAAGTAACTTACAAGCTACGCTAACTAACTAACTAAATAACTAGCTAACTAACTATTTAATTATCTTACTAACTAAGTTACTAACTAAGTAGTTATCTAACTAATCAACTACTAATTAACTGACTAACTAACTTAGTATCTTCTAAAGTAGCTAACTAACTAACTGACTAACTTACAAGATAAGCTAAGTAACTAACTAACTTACTAACTAACTGACTTATTAACTAACTAACTAACTAACTAACTATCTAGCTAACTAACTAACTAACTAACTAACTTACTATCTTCCAAGGTAACTAACTTACTAACTGACTAATTAACTAATTAACTTAATAACTAACTTAATAACTAACTTACTATCTCCCAAATTAGCTAACTAACGAACTGAGTAACGTGCAAGCTATGCTAACTAACAAACTGACTAAATATAATAAATATAAATATAACCAAATATAACTAAATATAACTAGTTACCTAACTAACTAACTACCCTTTGTAACTAAGTAACTAACCAACTTAATATCTTCGAAAGTAGCTAACTAATTACCTGACTAACTAAGAAGCTACGCTAGATAACCAACTATCAGACTAACTAACTAAATAACAAACTCAGTATCTAACTAACTCACAACTAATTAACTATCTAACTAAATAACAAACTAACTAATTACCTAACCAACTCACTAACTACTAACTTACTTACTATTTTAGTATCTTCCAAAGTAGCTAACTAACTAACTTACTAACTTACAAGCTATGCTAACTAACTAACTAAAGATAATTTTTCAAAGAGCATTTTTCTTAGCTTTTCTTTTTTTGATTTTTTCTTTTTTTGATTTTTATTTATAAAAATCAAATGTCTTGAGCAATATCTTTGATCAATATATACAGAATCTAACCTCATTGCCAAATTCGGAATCTACAGTCAATTTCCATTCGAATGAGACCAAACAATACCATGTTTTGACAATTTATAAAAATTTTTCCATGAAATTTTTACCTTGGACATGACGTATCTTCGGCAGGTCATAAAAAAATTTGCCCAACACTTGGAAGGGGCAAGTTTGGCTTTTTCGAGTCTTCTATGACTATATAAACAGAAAATAAAATAAAACCCATATGTACTCGATGTCAAGGTCATCTCA
>JACTAT010000544.1:0-25604 GCA_014526335.1 Chrysaora quinquecirrha | reverse complement strand
TAACTTGGCAAGTGTAGATAATACCAATCCTTCAATTTTACTGTGGCCATTCATGGCTCTCAGAGCTTCATAATTTATGCAAAGAATATCATAAAACTCTTTAACTTTACCATATTTTGACCCTCTTAAAACAGGCAAATCTATGATCTCTTTTGTATGGGCGGCTATCACAGTTTTTCCTGTCCATATTCATCTTCAAGTAATTTCCATGCTCTATCATATCCTGCTTCAGTGTTAGGTATATTTCCTAGCATTTGATGACATTCTCCTCTTACGCTTTGTAGCAGGTATCCTAATTTCACAACCTTGTTCAAAGGCTGATTATTTATTTGTGCCTTAAATTGATTAGAGAATCTTATCCAATCTTTGGCAGTCCCTTTAAAAGGAGCAATACTTAACTTAGGTAAGTTGACTTCATTCTCTTTATGTTTTCTTACTATCTCAATTTCTTTTCTTTTGTTTCAAGCATAATTCTTTGTTGTTCTTTCCATGCTGCTCTGTCTTTTCTAATTTCTCTTTTCTCAGATGTTCTTCATATTCTTGAATTTCTTTTCTCTCATCTTCCTTACGTTTTCTCTCTTGCTGCTGTTCCTTTTCCTCTCTATATTCTTAATTATTTCATTATTTTCATGCAGAACTACCTTGCCTTTTTCATACATTTTAAATGCCTCTTGAAAGCTATTTCGTGTCTCCTTTATCCATTCCTGTACAGTGCCAATCGCCTGCTCTTCATCAATCATCAATTCTGCAGTCTTTTCAATCAAATCTTCTAATGCTTTTACCTTGTTTGGCATGGTGACTTCACATAACCGGCCTAGTTTCCATATGTCTTTTTGTTCAACTGCTTCCTTAATTTGCTCCCCATACATATTTGCCTTTACCACCTCTTTCTCCAATAACTTCTTCGTTGCTGTAGATTCCATTTTCAAACTATTGTTTTCTATAACTCAATATCTTTCACAGTTCTTGTCCCCTCGTGGTCGCCACTTTATAGTGAAACCCTCCTTCCTTAGTCTGCCGCGCCTTAGAGTAACACCATAAAAGAAAGTCGTGTAAAACAAACAAGAACAAATAAAAAATATTTAAGAATAGCAAAACAGTTAAAAGTCATACGAAGTTTCTTTCATTCTTTAATGCCATCATCGTCCTAAAAGGTAATCTTGATCATCGAGAAAACTCGTCCCTTCTCCTCCACGTGCTCTCCTACTTCATGTAAAATTGCCCCCAAGAGCGCTCCTTCACAGCGTTCTTAACATTGATATCATCCCAAGTATAATGTCTTCTGTAAAGCTCTTGCCAACATCTGAGCATCTAGGTAGCTAGCAGCAAAGTTTGCATTACAAGTCTTAGGTTGAAGATAAACCAAGGTTAATGGTTAACTGGTTAAGCGGTTAAAGAAATTTAGTGAATTTCAAGCGACAGATGCTTTCTAGATTATCAGAGAGCGAATTCTATTTTTTCAAACAAAAAGCAATTGTTCTTGTCAGTTTTTTGGGGAGGGTGGGGGGAGCAATCTCGTCGTCTAACCCAGTCGTCTAGAAATTACAAATTACCTCTACATATGTAATCTCTTCATACTTACCCTTAATGCAATTATTAATATAGCTAGTTTTAACAAAGATTTTGAAATATTTTATGCCTAATCTTTTATGATGTTTATTTGCTATGTACAATACAAACTGATGTATAGGTCGGTTTGGTGTAGGATTGAGTTCCTAAGCTAGAGGAAAAATACTTGCTGTTTTCTTTTGAGTCTGGTTGAGCGCCACTCTCGGAGCCAAATTAACTCTCCAGAAAATGGCTCAATGACTGGAATACGCTAGAATTCCCCAACTTACCGACTGAGGAACATTGGGAACATGACCTATGTAATTAACAAGACGTTGCTAGGACTGTGGGATGTGCCCGTTAGATTTTACGATCCCAACCAATATTGTATTTTTAGGCTCATATCCAGTATTATGAATGTGAAAACCATAAATTTCATACCCTCCTTAATGGATTTTCTCAGCAAATTCAAGGTCCGAAATCCAACCTTAGCAGCGTCAAATATCGGTACCAATTTATGGTATGCCTTCCCCTCTTCGGTCTGCACTACTGACATTTATGACATAAGGTTTGCGAGATTTTTGAAGAGTTGATCGATCTTGTTGCTTCATTACTCGATAATAGCAAAGCTTAATCGTGTCTTTTTTTTCATTTAGCTGTTTATCCAAAATGGAAAATAGAAACAACAGCCTGACAAGATCAGTACACGATCTCCATATTGAAATAAAAGAAGATTCTGATGGTGGGTTAAAGATAAGGCCAAGCCTTAGCAGCATCACTTCAGTTGAGGATGTTTTCCATTCACAATCCTATGGAAATTCGATAGAGCAAAGAAACAGCAGTTCTGAACGAGGATTGAGTCTGTCTAAAAGCGTTAATGAACATACAGCTTGTGATGGTGATGTTTATGATGATGATGATTATCGTGATGTTTATGATGACGATGATGATGCTGATGGTGGAGAAACTGAGTATATAATAATTGATTTGATCGATGACTCGAATGACAAAATGCAAAATAGTCACCAGAGAAATGAAGTAAGTGGACCCATATTGTTCCTGCTTGAAAAGAACTCAGTGCGTCATGCTCGTAATAAAACTGAGACTAGTTCTATGGTGATATTTCTAAATAGAAAAACAAAGAAACGTAATGTACTGAGCACGTGGCAGCACTATTGCAGTTTTAATATGTTTTTCTTGATCAGAAAACCAAGGATAATAATATGGAAGACATTGTATTGGTATTATATATGTCCATTTAGTGTATTGATAAGAGCAGTGAAGAAGAGCTTAAAAGTATTGCTCACAGAGTATGAAACAACATACGAAAAAAAGAAATATAGGCCTGAGGATTCTTATACGATATATGTTGATCGAGATGACAGCAGAGAATCATTATTGGATGATTATGATTATGATGATTTCAATACGAGCTATACAGTATCAGATGATGGATACCAAATATCTTTTATTGACGAAGAAAGACACGTAGAAACGCAGAGGCTTACTCTTTCCGCGGATTTCACGCGATCATACGAGGAAAGATTTATCAAGGAGAACAGGCTAGCTGTTGATATTGATTACAATGAAAAAGAAGAGCAAAAGTTGGATTACAGTTTGGAAGTCATCGATGAAGGAAAACGTAAAAATACACATAAAATTGCAAGGAAAACAAAAAGTTGTGATAATTTGTATTTCAAGAAAAAAGCAAAAAAATCTTCTTCAGGATATGAGTTGTTATTTACTAATGAAAGTAAACCAGATGAAAAATCAAAATTAACATTATCAGGTGACTTAACACTTTCTTATGAAGAAAAGTTCGCAAATGAAAAAGCAGTTATGGTTGATATTGACATTGATGATGATTATGATGATGATTACTGCAGCATTGAGATTTCTAAGGAAGAAGTTGATAAGATATGGATGGAAAATTATGGAACAAGTACGCCGAGGAAGAATAACAAAGGCGTGAATGGAATCAACAAAGTTGATGATGAATTCATTGATATAGATGGGGTTGTTAAAGTAGATCAACGTGAGAAGGAAGAACTATTGACAAGAGAAATTGTATTTATTGACGAAAATTCCCCATATCAGATTAACGATTTTGAGAATGAGAATAATGGGGTAAAATAAATGAAACTGGAAACAATGGTAAGAATGAATTGCCAATTTCTAATGGTGGAATAACAAGTAGAATGTCTAAAGAAAATCTTGCTAATTTCCACGAACAGTTCTTGAAGATTTTTAAAGTTGAGAAGACAAGCAGCAGTCTGGATAACGAGAATGAAGAAAACATCAAGAGCAAAGAGATCAAGGAAAGGTCAATACCAAACGCTGATGAAGCCAAAGAGCTGGAAGGGTTATATGGAACGGTGGAAAAGCAAGATCAATTGAGAATCCAAACAGTAAAAGATGAAAAAGTACGAGCTCATTGGTCTTTGAACAAAATGGTACCACGAAATCTCAAAATGTATTTAAAAGATCGCACGACAAGGAGCCTGATGTGCAGGGTTCAATCAGGCTCAATCCACTATCTCTAACGCCTCTGAATAATAATGTTATTTACACGAATGGAGAGCCCCCTCTTCACGATGACAACGATAAGAGATTGTTACCAATGATTGATGAAAACGAAATAGATGAGCAGTATGAAGAAAGGAGAAGTGATTATGATAATTATTTTGATTGTATGTTAAATGATGATGTTATTGAAGCAAACGCAGAAAATGGAATTGAAAACAAAGATTCTGATATTGTGGAAGATTTGATTGATGAAGAATGTGTCAATCACAACGTAGAAAATGAGATGTCTTTTACTTCAAAGTTTATTGATAAAAAGGAAGAAGATGAGCTAAATGCATTAGATGGTTCTACATCTGATGAAGAGTTGGATAAAGAAGAACTTATTGCAGCTGGTGAATTGGAAGATGACCACAATATAGACGATGATTCTGTAGATGAATACAATGATGTAGTTGAAAAGGAGAAAGAATCAGTCGAAACAATAAGAAGAAAAGTATACCGAGAAATAACTCACGAGGATAAGAATGAAGATGAATTGGAAAAGCTAAAGGACGCTGTAGAACGAACTGAGTCAACGGAGTTTACTGTCATGAACATCAAAGAAGAAAAAGTACCAAAACACATTGTTCGTTCTTTATCAGACAAAGTAAAAAGTGGCTTTAAAAGCATATTCGGAAGTAGTGAACAGCTCAATGAAAAAGATCCGGTTATTGGTCCCGGAGAAGAGGAAGATGTAAGCCTTAGACCACTTTGCCTGTCACCACTTGACTCTGTTCGTGATGAATCTGATGGTAGCAAATTGTTGGTCTATGAAGTTAATTTCAGAGCTTCTGATGATAAAGGAGATACAGTTGAAGAAGATTTAATATCTGAAGAATATGATACTCGTGACGCAGAAAACGAGATTCCTTTAGAATCAGTATTTGCTATCGCGAGTAAAGAAGATGAGCCAGCTGAAGAAATTCCTGATGCATCTACCACAGAATCTGAAGAAGAAGATACTCGGTCAGGAATTGAAGAAAGCAGCTCTGGCTCAAAAGAAGAAGCAGAAGAAGATGAAGATGAAAATACCGCTAAAGAAGAAGAAAAAGAGTCAGTTTTAGCAATAAGAAGAACGGTTTACAGAGAGACAGCTCCTGAGCAGAGAATGGATCATGATGAACTGGAAGAACTGAAGAGAAATGATCAGTCACCTGAGTACACTATCATGAAGATCAAAGAAGAAAAACTACCGAAGAATCTGGTCCTTTTTTTGTCAAACAAAGTAAAAGGTGGTGTCAGAAGTATTTTCAGAAGCTCTGAAAAGCTTAATGAAGAAGACTTGATAGATCATCAAGTTGAAGAAGAAGATAATGTCAGTCTTGAACCTCTTTGCTTGGCGCCAATCGACTCTGTTAGCAATGATTCTGATAATGACAAATTGCCGGTGTATGAAATTACTTTTGCCGTCTCTGAGCACAAAACTGCTCCAGTTGAAGAAGATTCGATTGTTGAAGAGTGCAACGTTGGTCATACCGAAAATGAGATACCTCTTGATTCAGTATTTGCTGTTGCTAGCACAGAACATGAACCCACTGAAGAAGAATACGATGGATCCGGAGGAACATTTAAAGAGGAAGAAGTTTTGGCAGATGGCAGAGCAAAGGACGAGGAAACGGAAGATAACGGGGCAGTCGTAGACGAAGAAGAAGAAGTTACAGCCATAAGAAGAACTGTCTATAGAGAGACTGCTCCTGAGAGAATGGAACATGATGAACTGGAAGAATTGAAGAGAATCGACCAACCAACTGAGTTTACCACCATGAAGATAAAAGAAGAAAAAATTCCAAAACATCTTGTTCGTTCTTTATCAAACAAAGTAAAGGGTGGTTTGAAAACCATATTCAGAAGTACCGAGAAGCTCGACGAAGAAGGTTTAATTGAACATCATGATGATGAAGAAGATGTGACCCTTGGAACTCTTTGCTTGGTGCCAATCGACTCTGTTAGCCATAATCCTGATGACTATGAAAAGAAATTGCCGGTTTATGAAGTTAATTTCACATACTCTGATGACAGAGCATGTCCAGTTGAAGAAGATACAGTCAGTGAACAATGTGATACTCGCGATACGGAAACTGACGTGCCTTTCAAATCAGTATTTGCTGTTACAAGGGAAGATGAGCCATCGAGCGAGAATTATAATTTTTCAGATGAAGAGTCTGATCAACATGACGAAGCTATGCCAACCCACGGGCTGGAAGATGAAGAAAATGGAGGAACCAGTTCTGTATTAGAAGAAGAGGAAGATGACGAAGGGACTATTAAAGTGGAAGAAGTAGAATCAGTTATAGCCGCAAGAAGAACAGTTTACAGAGAGACAATTTCTGAAATGAAGAATGAAGATGAAATAAGAGAACTGAAGAGAAATGATAAACCAACTGAGTTCACGATCATGAAGATTAGAGAAGAAAAAATACCGAAGCATTTTGTTCGTTCTTTGTCAAACAAGGTAAAAGGTGGTGTCAGAAGTATATTCAGAAGTACTGAAAAGCTTGATGAAGACGACTTAATTGACCACCATGTTGAAGAAGAAGATAATGTCAGTCTTGAGCCACTTTGCCCGGCACCTCTCGATTCTGAAAGCCATGATTCTGATGATAATGAGCTGCCAGCGTATGAAGTTACTTTAACAGTTACCGACAAGAGGAAAGCTCAAGTTGAAGAAGATTCAATTGCTGAAGAATGCAACCCTGATCATGCAGAAAACGAGATACCTTTTGATTCAGTATTTGCTGTTGTTAATTCAGAAGATGAGCCCACTGAAGAAGAAAACGATGGATCAAGAGGAATATTTAAAGACGAAAAGGCTTTGGCAGATGGCAAAGCAAAGGATGCGGATATAGAAGATAACGCGGCAGTCGTAAAAGAAGAAGAAGAAGCAGAAGAAGTTACAGCCATAAGAAGAACTGTTTATAGAGAGACAGCTCCTGAGAGAATGGATCATGATGATCTGGAAGAACTGAAGAGAATCGACCAACCAACTGAATTTACCACCATGAAGATTAGAGAAGAAAAAATACCTAAGCATTTTGTTCGTTCTTTATCAAACAAGGTAAAGGGTGGTGTCAGAAGTATATTCAGAAGTACTGAAAAGCTCGATGAAGTCGACTTAATGGACCACCATGTTGAAGAAGAAGATAATGTCAGTCTTGCACCACTTTGCTTGGAGCCAATCGACTCTGTTAGCCGTGATTCTGATGACGATGAAAGGAGATTGCCCGTTTATGAAGTTACATTCACAGTCTCTGATCACAAAACAGCTCCAGTTGAAGAGGACTCGATTGCTGAAGAATGCAACCCTCGTGATACAGAAAATGAGATACCTTTTGATTCGGTATTTGCTGTTGTTAGTACGGAAGATGAGCCATCTGAAGAAAAACACAAAGGGTCAGAAGGAAGATTTGAAGAGGAAGAAGTTTTGGCAGATGGCAGATCAAAGGATGTGGAAACAGAAGAAAACGGGGCAGTCGTAGAAGAAGAAGAGGCAGAGGAAGTTACAGCCATAAGAAGAACTGTTTATAGAGAGACAGTTCCTGAAAGAATGAGTCAAGATGAACTGGAAGAACTGAAGAGAATCAACCAACCAACTGAGTTTACCACCATGAAGATAAAAGAAGAAAAAATTCCAAAACATCTTGTTCGTTCTTTATCAAACAAAGTAAAAGGTGGTTTGAAAACCATATTTAGAAGTACCGAGAAGCTCAATGAAGAAGATTTAATGGAACATCATGATGACGAAAAAGGTAATTTCTCTCTTGGACCTCTTTGCTTAGTGCCAATCGAATCGGTTAGCCATGATTTTGTTGATAGGAGATTGCAGGTTTATGAAACTAATTTAACAGTCTCTAATAATGACGGCAGTAGAGTTGAAGAAGATTTAATTGCTGAAGAATTCGAATGTCATGATGTAGAAAGCAAAATGCCTTTCGATTCAGTATTTGCAGTGACGAGCAAAGACGAGCAGCCAGCTGATAAATATTTTGATGCATCCGATGAGAAGCCGAAAGAAGAACAAGACTTCGGACCAGCGGACTCGTTGAAGGAAGAAAGCAGCCTTGTACGAATGAAACAGAAAGAAGATACAGTTAATGAAGAAATAGAATCAGTTACTGCTATAGGAAGAACAGTTTACAGGGAGACAATTTCTCAACTGAAGAATGAAGACGAAATAAGAGAACTGAAGAGGAATGATCAACCAAATGAGTTCACAATCATGAAGATTAGAGAAGAAAAAATACCTAAGCATTTTGTTCGTTCTTTGTCAAACAAGGTAAAAGATGGTGTCAGAAGCATATTCAGAAGCACTGAAAAGCTCAATGAAGAAGATGAAGATCATCATGTGAAAGAAGAAGATAATGTCAGTCTTGAACCACTTTCCCTGGCACCTCTCGATTCTGAAAGCCATGATTCTGATGATAATAAGCTGCCAGCGTATGAAGTTACTTTAACAGTCACCGACAAGAAGACAGCTCAAGTTGAAGAAGATTCAATTGCTGAAGAATGCTACCCTGGTCATACAGAAAACGAGATACCTTTTGATTCAGTATTTGCTGTTGTTAGTACAGACGATGAAGAAGCATTTGATGGATCAGGAGGAACATTTGAAGATGGAGAAGCTTTGGCAGATGGCAGAGCAAAGGATGAGGAAAGTAAAGTTAACAACGAAGTCGTTGAAGAAGACGAAACAGAATCATTTACAGCCATAAGAAGGACTGTTTATAGAGAGGCAGCTCCTGAGAGAATGAGTCATGATGAACTGGAAGAACTGAAGAGAAATGATCAATCACCTGTGTACACTATCATGAAGAGCAAAGAAGAAAAACTACCGAAGCATCTTGTCCGTTCTTTTTCAAACAAAGTAAAAAGTGGCGTCAGAGGTATATTCAGAAGCACTGAAAAGCTGAACGCTGAAGACTTGATAGATCGCCAAGTTGAAGAAGACAGTGTCAGCCTTGCTCCACTTTGCTTGGCACAAATCGATTCTGAAAGCCATGATTCTGACGAGTATATCATACAAGCTTATGGGGTTATGGGTACAGTCTCTGATCACAAAGCAGGTCCAGTTGAAGAAGATTTAGTCACTGAAGAACGTGACACTCGTCACGCAGAAAATGTGGTGCCTCTGGATAGAGTTTTTGGCATTATGAGCAAAGACAACGATTCAATAGAAGAATATTGTGATGCATCTAATGAAGATTCTGAAGACCAAGAGGCTGGGCCAGTTTACCGACCCGAGTATGAAGAAAATGAAGAAAGCAGGACTGTACCAAAAGGCGATGAGGAGATGGAATCAGTTTTCATAAGAAGAACCGTTTATAGAGAGATAGCTCCTGAGAGAATGAATGAAGATGAACTTGAAGATCTGAAACAAATTGATCAACCAGCTGAGTTTACCATCATGAAGATCAAAGAAGAAAAATACCAAAACATCTTGTTCGTTCACTTTCAAACAAAGTAAAAAGTAGTGTTAGAACTATAGTCAGAAGCACTGAAAAGCTGAATGAGGAAGATCTTACGGATCACCATGTTGAAGAAGACGATAATATCAGCCTGGAACCACTTTGTTTGACTCCTATTGACTCTTTGGCACATGAGGCTGATGATAAGAAATTGCCCGTTTATGACGTAACATTCGCAGTCTCTGATCACAAAACAAGTCCTGTTGAAGAAGACTGTATTCCAGAAGATACTTGTGACACAGAAAGTGAGATGCCTTTCGATTCAGTATTAGCTGGTATGAGTAATGAAGATCAGCCAGCAAAAGAAAGTGCTGAGGCATCTTATGATGACGAGTCTAAAGCTATACAAGTTGACAGATTGGAGAAAGAGGAAGAAGAAGAAAGTAGATCTCTCCCAGAGGAGGAAGAAGAGGAAGAAATAGAAGAGGAGGAAGCTACAACTGAAGAGCTCGTAGAGTCAGTAACAGCGATAAGAAGGACCGTTTACAGAGAGATAGCTCCTGAGAAGAAGAATGATAATGATTTAGAGGAACTGAAAAGAGCTGACCAACCAACCGAGTTTACTACCATAAAAGTCAAAGAAGAAAAAATACCAAAACATCTTGTTCGTTCACTATCAAACAAAGTAAAAAGTAGTGTCAGAAGCATATTCAGAAGTACTGAAAAACTCAATGAAGGAGATTTGACGGATCACCATGTTGAAGAAGAAGAAAATGTCAGCCTTGAACCACTTTTTTTGGCACCTCTCGATTCGGAGAGCCATGATTCTGATGATAATAAGCTGCCGGTGTATGAAGTTACATTCAGAGTCTCTGATCACAAAACAAGTCCTGTTGAAGAAGACTGTATTCCAGAAGAACGTGATACTCGTGACACAGAAAATGAGGTGCCTTTGGATTCAGTATTTGCTGGTATGAATAGTAAAGATCAGCCGGGAAAAGAAAATTCTGAGACATCTTTTGATGACGAATCTGAAGAAAAAGAAACCAGGCCAGTTGACGAATCGGAAAAAGAGAAAGAAGAAGAAAGTAGCTCTATCCCCGAGAAAAATGAAGAAGACGAAGAAAAAGAAAATGAAGAGGATGGAGAAGAAGAGGAAGTTACAACTGAAGAACTCGTAGAGTCAGTAACAGCAATAAGAAGAACCGTTTATAGAGAGATAGCTCCTGAGAAGAAGAATGATAATGATTTAGAGGAACTAACAAGAGCTGATCAACCAACAGAGTTTACTATCATGAAAGTCAAAGAAGAAAAAATACCAAAACATCTTGTTCGTTCACTATCAAACAAAGTAAAAAGTAGTGTCAGAAGCATATTCAGAAGCACTGAAAAGCTGAATGAAGATCTGACGGATCACCATGTTGCAGAAGACGATCATGTTAGCCTTGAACCACTTTGTTTGACTCCTATTGACTCTTTGGCACATGAGGCTGATGATAAGAAATTGCCAGTTTATGAAGTTACGTTCGCAGCCTCTGATCATAAAGCATATCCAGTTGAAGAGGATTGTATTCAAGAAGAACGTGATTCTTGTGACACAGAAAATGAGGTGCCTTTGGATTCAGTATTAGCTGATATGAGTAGTGAGGATCAGCCAGGAAAAGAAAGTTCTGAAGCATCTTTTGATGAAGAGTTTAAAGAAAAAGAAGCTAGGCAAGATGACAGATTGCAGAAAGAGGAAGACGAAGAAAGGAGCTTTGTATCAGAGGAAGGAAAAGAAGACGAAGAGGAGAAAGAAAATGATGAAGCCAAAGCTGAAGAAGATGTAGAGTCAGTTACAGAAATACGAAGAACCGTTTACAGAGAAATAGCTCCTGAGAGAATGAATGATAGTGAATTAGAAGAACTGAAAAAAGCTGAACAACCAATTGAGTATACTATCAAGAAAGTCAAAGAAGAAAAAATACCGAAGCATCTTGTTCGTTCTTTATCAAACAAAGTAAAGGGTGGTTTAAAAGCATGTTTAGAAGTACTGAAACACTCAATGAAGAAGATCAGATTGATCATCATGCTGAAGAAGAAGATAATGTCAGTCTTGAACCACTTTGTTTTGCTCCCATTTATTCTACTAGCCATTCTGTTGATAATAAGATGCCGGTTAACGAAGTTAATTTCACAATGTTTGGTTGCAAAGTAGACCCTGTCGAGGAAGATGTAATTGCTGAAGAGTGTAGCACTCATGACACTGAAAATGAAGTGCCTCTTGATTCAATGTTTTGTGTTACAAGTGTTGACGAAGATGTGCTAGTTAATGAAGGACGTGCACCTGATGAAGAGACAGAAGAAGACGAGCAAACTGAGACATCAAAGGACGAGGAAGAGGAAGACCAGAGCTGCTCTGTGTCAAAGGAGGAAGAAACAGAATCAAATGAGAGTATAGTTGAAGAAGACAAAGAAGGAGGTGCAATAGCAGGAAGAACTGTTTACAGAGAAACAGCTCCCAAGATGGCGAGGGAAGATGAGCTGGAAGAACTGAAAAGGACTGACCCAAATGACTATACCGTTTTCAGCATCAAAGAAGAGAAAATTCCAAGACATCTTGTCCGTTCTTTCTCAAATAAAGTAAAAGGAAGTTTTAGGAGTGTATTCAAAAGCACTGAGAAGCTCGATGAAGACCATCCACAAGTTGATCAGGATGAGAAAGAAGATAATATAAATCTTACACCGCTTTTCTTGACAGCAGTTGACTCTGTTGACCATGATACATGCAGTGATGCTCTTCCAACGTACGAAGTAAATATTAGCGTTTCTAATCAACTGACAGATCCAGTTGAAGAAGAATTAATCGATGAAGAATGTGAGAAAAGAGATGCGGAAAATGAGTCGTTTCTTGAGTCTAAATTCTTTCAGGAAGATAAGACAAATAATGAAAATTATAATAGTTCATCAAACGAAGAGTCAGACCAAGAGAAAGCTTTCCCAGTAGAAAGATCTGATAATAACGACTCTTTGAAGGAAAATGAAGATTCTGCTGAAAAGGAACAAGAGCCAGAACCACTTTTGCTGTCGAAGAGGACGGTTTATAAAGAGATAGCTCCTGGGAAGACTGACGATGAATTAGAGGAACTGAGGAAAAATCGTGAACCACCCGAGTATACCATCGTGAAGATCAAAGAAGAAAAAATACCAAAGCATCTTGTTCGTTCTTTATCAAACAAAGTGAAAGGTGGTTTGAAAACCATTTTCAGAAGTACTGAAAAACTTGATGAAGAAGATTCGAATGCTCGTCAGGGTGAAGAAGATGACAATATTAATCTTGCTCCCCTTCGTTTATCGCCAGTTGACTCTGCTAGCTATCATACTCATCAAAACATTTTGCCAGTTTATGAAGTTAATGTTACCTGTAGTGATCACACGCGAGGCCCAGTTGAAGAAGATTCGATTTCTGAAGAATGCAATACTTTTGATACAGAAGATGAAGTGCTTTTGGATTCTGTATTTGACAGCAGGAGTGAAGACGTTCAGTTGGATGAAGAACATGATCATAGGTCAAATGAAGAGTTGGATAATAAAGAAGATAATGAAGAAGCTTTGCCATTCGTAAGGCTGGAAGATAAAGACAGCGACTCTTTAAAGGAAGAGGATAAAGAAGTGATTGAAAAAGAGCCCGAAATAGAACAGGTTACAATGCTGAAAAGGACAGTTTATAGAGAAACAGTTCTAGAGAGGAAGAATGAAGATGAATTGGAAGAACTGAGAAGAACAGATCGAGCAGTAGAGTTTACAGTTATGAAAGTAAAAGAAGAAAAACTACCAAAGCATTTTGTCCGTTCTCTTTCAAACAAAGTAAAAGCTGGTGTCACTAGTATTTTTAGAAGCACCGAAAAACTTAATGAAGAAAGTTTGAATCCTCTTCAAGTTGAAGACGATGAGAAAATCCACCTTAAACCCCTTTGTTTATCGCCCGTTGAACCACATGACCGTGATTATAACACTTTGCCAGTTTATGAAGTTAATATTACGTTTTCTGATCACAAGAGAGATATTGTTGAAGAGGAATCGATTTCTGAAGAATGTGATACTCGTGATACAGAAGATGGAGTGCCTTTAGACTCAGTATTTGATAGCAGGAGTGAAGAAGTTCAGTCAAATGAAGAATATGGTGATACGTCAAATGAAGAGTCACAAAGTGAAGAAGAAGACGCTTTGCCAGTTGAAAAGTCGGAAGAAAAAGACAGCGACTTTTTGCAGGAAGAAGATAAAGACGAGATTGCAAAGGAACCAGAGCCAGCACTAGTTTTAATTTCGACAAAGATAATCTATAGAGAGACACCTCCCGGTGAAGAAGAACAGCCCGATGAAGAACATGGTGATACATCAAATGAAGTGTCTGAACATGAAGAGGCTCTTCCTGTTGACAGGATGGAAGATGAACAGGAGACAAATGATAATGGAGAGACAGCTCCTGATGAAGAAGTTCAGTTTGACGGAGAACATGGTGATGCATCAAATGAAGAGTCAGATAGTGAAGATACTTTGCCAGGTGACAGGTTGGAAGATGAAGAGATGAAAAGTAGTAATGAAGGAAAAGCTCCCGATGAAGAAGTTCAGTCTATTGAAGAACATGGTGATATATCAAATGAAGAGTCAGATATTGAAGATACTTTGCCAGTTGACAGTTCGGAAGATGAAAAGGAGACAAATGATAATGGAGGGACAGCTCCCGATGACGAAGTTCAGTCCAATGAAGAACATGGTGATACGTCAAATGAAGAGTCAGATATTGAAGATACTTTGCCAATGGACAGGTTGGAAGATGAAAATGTGACAAATAGTAATGGAGAAAAATCTCCCGATGAAGAAGTTCAGTCCAATGAAGAGCATGGTGATACATCAAATGAAGAGTCAGACATTGAAGATACTTTGCCAGGTGACAGGTTGGAAGATGAAGAGGAGACAAATAGTAATGGAGAAAAAGCTCCCGATGAAGAAGTTCAGTCCAATGAAGAACATGGTGATACATCAAATGAAGAGTCTGATATTGAAGATACGTTGCCAGTTGACAGGTTGGAAGATGAAGAGGAGACAAATAGTAATGGAGAAAAAGCTCCCGATGAAGAAGTTCAGTCCAATGAAGAGCATGGTGATACATCAAATGAAGAGTCAGACATTGAAGATACTTTGCCAGGTGACAGGTTGGAAGATGAAGAGGAGACAAATAGTAATGGAGAAAAAGCTCCCGAGGAAGAAGTTCAGTCCAATGAAGAACATGGTGATACATTAAATGAAGAGTCAGATAGTGAAGATACTTTGCCAGTTGACAGGTTGGAAGATGAAGAGCAGACAAATAGTAATGGAGAAAAAGTTCCCGATGAAGAAGTTCAATCCAATGAAGAACATGGTGATACATCAAATGAAGAGTCAGACATTGAAGATACTTTGCCAGGTGACAGGTTGGAAGATGAAGAGGAGACAAATAGTAATGGAGAAAAAGCTCCCGAGGAAGAAGTTCAGTCCAATGAAGAACATGGTGATACATTAAATGAAGAGTCAGATAGTGAAGATACTTTGCCAGTTGACAGGTTGGAAGATGAAGAGCAGACAAATAGTAATGGAGAAAAAGTTCCCGATGAAGAAGTTCAATCCAATGAAGAACATGGCGATACATCAAATGAAGAGTCAGATATTGAAGATACTTTGCCAGTTGACAGGTTGGAAGATGAAGAGGAGACAAGTAGTAATGGAGAAAAAGTTCCCGATGAAGAAGTTCAGTCTGATGAAGAACATGGTAATACATCAAATGAAGTGTCAGATATTGAAGATACTTTGCCAGTTGACAGGTTGGAAAATGAACAGGAGGCAAATAGTAATGAAGAGGCAGATGAAGATGAGCTGGAATCTATTATGCAAATTAGAAGAACAGTTTACAGAGAGACAGGGCCTGAGAAGAAAACTGTAAATGATTTAGAGGAGCTGAGAAATACTGAAGAACCAACGGAGTTCACTATCATGAAAGTAAAGGAAGAAAAGCTACCAAAACATTATGTTCCTTCTTCTTTTATCAAAGTAAAATCAGGTATCACACGTATTTTCAGAAGTGTAGGAAAATCTGATAAAGAAGATTCCAACATTTACCAGGATGAAGAAGATGATAACATTAATCTTGGACCACTTTGTTTAACACCAGTTGACTCTGTTAGCAACGATTTTGGTGACAATGTTTCACCTCCTTTTGAAGACAATTGTACTGTTCCTGATTGGAAGACGAGTCCAGTTGAAGAAGAAATAATTGCTGATGAATATGATACTCGGGATGAAAAAAAGGAATTTCATTTTGATTCCGTAACAGAAGAGAGGAATGAAGAAGCTGATAGAGAAGAAGAAGACTATGAAATGTCTAATGAAGAGTCAGAAAATGTGACTAAGCACGTTAATACGTCAGACGATGAAGAGAATGGGTGTCAAGCTGTGAAGCAACATAGTAATACGGCTCAGGAAGATCTGACCCAAGAAGAGTTTGATTACAAGGACAGCGATGTGCCATCCCACTATGTACTTGCCGAGAGAAATGAAACTAGCCGGAGTATAAAACTTGATCCTAATGAATTATCAAATGAGTCAGAATCCGAAGAAACTAGTCATAGCGAGATTTCGGAAGATGAGGAGAACAGTCCTTATATGGAAGATGACAATGATGCCAATATCCTTGTCGATGGTAATTTTCTGCGTATATTTTTCTTGCTTTTTAAATGACGTTTTTCGACTGTAATTTTGATAGTAGTAATTTGAGAAAATAAGGGGTTGATAAGACGAGCGCAGGTCTAGATGCTGCGACCTATGGCTATATACCCAAGTGCTCTTCCAACTGATATTCCTGGCCACAGCCACAGTCAATCGCTGATATTTCCGATCTCTAGCCCTACACGGACTATTTGAGCGATACACTGCAGCGTTATGACGTTATGGCCTACCAGTAGCTACCATGATGCTTTGATTAGACGTCCCGTGCGTTTATTAAATCTTCTGACTATTTAAGGGGCGTGTATTTTAAGAAGCGTTTGAAAGACGAAGGCTATTATTTTTTTATCAAATTGTTTGTATCATGATTATCTGTTATGAAAGGTCTTCTATTGGACAGAAATCGCCAACACGTACTCGATTTGACAAATCTTTAGCCGTAAACAGCGTTTAATATCGAAAGTTTTGATACTTAGTGCCATGGCCTGTACTGGGGGATGGGTTATAATAAATTATTTTTTTCACTAGGATTAAATCATAATCTTAAGAAAATAGATCTCTTTTCTTATGACTATGGTTAAAGGCATTAGGAAGAATACATTTTCCAATTCGAAATGCGATTCGTCTTAAGGATGGAACAGGTTTCATGATCCTAGTCTTTCCATCCGAAAATATAATTATATTCTTAAGACAACTTTTTGATTTATTAGGCCAGGAACAGGAAGACAAAGACGAAATAAGTAACTGTACGTCTACCGAAACAAACGTCGATGACTGCGGTAAAGAGGGTATACGCAGGAGTTTTCAGTCTACAGGTGTAGATATAGAGCCACAGTGTGCAGTAGTACAGTCAGCTGATCCTAGAACTCCTTTGTTTGGAGATAGCGATATCACAGAGAGCAAAAGCGTGAGCTGTTCCCGGTCTATCTCGATACGTCTTCAGAGAGATCCATGGAGAACGCGGAAGAAGGAATATCGAAAGTCTTTGCCAGCGTCTTTGGATTTTCATCGTTTAGATTTTTCTAATGAAAGTACGTCGGATTGGAACAGTGTAGGCAGTCACCCAGGACTTTCCTATGTTGGAAGCTCGCCAAGCATTGGTGCGAAGAAAAGATTTCTGGATATACATCAGCTCCGCAGACACCAACTTATGATGCTGATGCTGTTGTGCTGCTAAGCCCTAGAAGAGTTACAACCCTGGGTATAAGGAGCATTACGTCAAGACTAGACGCTGCGTGTAGAAAGAAGAGCAAATCGGAGAAGATTATATCTGAATTGGAAATGGTAAAACATGTGCGATCGTCGATAAAAGCCAAAGACATGAGAGATGAGCTTGAACAAGATTGCGAGAACATTGATGATCATGTATTTGTTCAGGGTAATCCAGATTATGGTGATTCTACTAATGGAGCAAAAAGAAGATACTCTTGGCGGTCTGAACTTGAAATGGTCCGAAAGTCAAGAGGAAATTTAGTGTTTGACAGAGAAAAGTCAGTAAATTACAAAGAAATAAAGCAACATGAGCTACGAGAGATAAGACGTTTTAGGCAGATAAATGATGATGATTTAGAGCAGCGGAAGAAGAAACAAGCTGAAGAAAAAGAAAAGAGAAATCTTCTTGAAACTGAATTAGAAATGGTCAGAGAAGCTCGATCAAGTTTGTCGTCTACCCCAAGAGGCCTAAACAAATATCATAGAACACCAGACCATAATGAGCTAAGTCAAGTAAGAAGGCTAAGGAAAACTAAATCGCTTAGTAATCTTCCATCATGGACTGGATTGGGTTCAAACAAACGCAAGTCCTGGGTATTCGGAGGAGTAGATATTCTGCCACGCAGAGAAGCATCAAGAAATTCAGGACCAGATGATTCCAGAGGATTGTTGAAAATTATCAAAGATGATAATGACGTCACAAATTTGTGATTAGAAAGTGAGTTTAGAAAGTGGGTTTTCCTTAAGCAGTCACCATTTTGCAATGACAAGCTTACAGATGACCTTTGACAGTGCCTAATTTTCAACACACTCTGAAACTAAATAACGCATTCACACTCTTTAACCTGACATTTACAGACTTGTTTACCCAATTAAAACGTAACAGTAAAGTAAAGAGAAGAGTAAGATTAAGATTTTTTATGCATAACGCACTTTGTTATTACAGGCCAAAATAGAGATCAGCAGCCTGAACAGCCAGAAGATATGACAGTAGAAGAATATTTAGCAGCTCATCAACCAGAAGATACGACTGTAGAAGAATACTTAGCAGCTCACCAACCAGAAGATACGACTGTGGAAGAATATTTAGCAGCTCATCAACCAGAAGATACGACGGTAGAGGAATATTTAGCAGCTCATCAACCAGAAGATATGACTGTGGAAGAATATTTAGCAGCTAATCAACCAGAAGATACGACTGAAGAAGAATATCTAGCAGCTAACCAACCAGAAGATACGACTGTGGAAGAATATTTAGCAGCTCATCGACCAGAAGATACGACTGTGGAAGAATATTTAGCAGCTCATCACCCAGAAGATACGACTGTGGAAGAATATCTTGCAGCTAACCAACCAGAAGATACGACCGTGGAAGAATATTTCGCAGCTAACCGACCAGAAGATACGACTGTGGAAGAATATTTAGCAGCTCATCAACCAGAGGATACGACTGTAGAAGAATATTTAGCAGCTCATCAACCAGAAGATACGACAGTGGAATATTATCTAGCAGCTTATCAACCAGAAGATACGACTGTGGAAGAATATTTAGCAGCTCATCAACCAGAGGATACGACTGTAGAAGAATATTTAGCAGCTCATCAACCAGAAGATACGTCTGTGGAAGATTATCTAGCAGCTTATCAACCAGAAGATACGACTGTGGAAGAATATTTAGCATCTCATCAACCAGAAGATACGACTGTGGAAGAATATTTAGCAGCTCATCAACCAGAAGATACGTCTGTGGAAGAATATTTAGCAGCTAATCAACCAGAAGATACGACAGTGGAAGAATACTTAGCAGCTCATCAACCAGAAGATACGTCTGTGGAAGAATATTTAGCATCTCATCAACCAGAAGATACGACTGTGGAAGAATATTTAGCAGCTCATCAACCAGAAGATACGACTGTGGAAGAATATCTAGCATCTCATCAACCAGAAGATACGACTGTGGAAGAATATTTAGCAGCTCATCAACCAGAAGATACGTCTGTGGAAGAATATTTAGCAGCTAATCAACCAGAAGATACGACAGTGGAAGAATATTTAGCAGCTCATCAACCAGAAGATACGTCTGTGGAAGAATATTTAGCATCTCATCAACCAGAAGATACGACTGTGGAAGAATATTTAGCAGCTAATCAACCAGAAGATACGACAGTGGAAGAATATTTAGCAGCTCATCAACCAGAAGATACGTCTGTGGAAGAATATTTAGCATCTCATCAACCAGAAGATACGACTGTGGAAGAATATTTAGCAGCTCATCAACCAGAATATACGATTGTGGAAGAATATCTAGCAGCTAACCAACCAGAAGATACGACTGTGGAAGAATATCTAGCAGCTAATCAACCAGAAGATACGTCTGTAGAAGATTATCTAGCAGCTTATCAACCAGAAGATACGACTGTGGAAGAATATTTAGCATCTCATCAACCAGAAGATACGACTGTGGAAGAATATTTAGCAGCTCATCAACCAGAAGATACGTCTGTGGAAGAATATTTAGCAGCTCATCAACCAGAAGATACGACTGTGGAAGAATATTTAGCAGCTCATCAACCAGAAGATACGACTGTGGAAGAATATCTAGCAGCTAACCAACCAGAAGATACGACTGTGGAAGAATATCTAGCAGCTCATCAACCAGAAGATACGACTGTGGAAGAATATTTAGCAGCTCATCAACCAGAAGATACGACTGTGGAAGAATATTTAGCAGCTCATCAACCAGAAGATACGTCTGTGGAAGATTATCTAGCAGCTTATCAACCAGAAGATACGACTGTGGAAGAATATCTAGCAGCTAACCAACCAGAAGATACGACTGTGGAAGAATATTTAGCAGCTCATCAACCAGAAGATACGACTGTGGAAGAATATTTAGCAGCTAATCAACCAGAAGATACGACTGTGGAAGAATATTTAGCAGCTCATCAGCCAGAAGATACGACTGTGGAAGAATATTTAGCAGCTCATCAACCAGAAGATACGACTGTGGAAGAATATTTAGCAGCTCATCAACCAGAAGATACGACTGTGGAAGAATATTTAGCAGCTCATCAACCAGAAGATACGTCTGTGGAAGATTATCTAGCAGCTTATCAACCAGAAGATACGACTGTGGAAGAATATCTAGCAGCTAACCAACCAGAAGATACGACTGTGGAAGAATATTTAGCAGCTCATCAACCAGAAGATACGACTGTGGAAGAATATTTAGCAGCTAATCAACCAGAAGATACAACTGTGGAAGAATATTTAGCAGCTAATCAACCAGAAGATACGACAGTGGAAGAATGTTTAGCAGCTCATCAACCAGAAGATACGTCTGTGGAAGAATATTTAGCATCTCATCAACCAGAAGATACGACTGTGGAAGAATATTTAGCATCTCATCAACCAGAAGATACGACTGTGGAAGAATATTTAGCAGCTAATCAACCAGAAGATACGACTGTGGAAGAATATGTAGTCGCTAATCAACCAGAAGATACGACTGTAGAAGAATATTTAGCAGCTAATCAACCAGAAGATACGACTGTGGAAGAATATTTAGCAGCTAATCAACCAGAAGATACGACTGTGGAAGAATATTTAGCAGCATATAAGGAAGATGAGCAGCCGGAAGATATGACAATAGAAGAATTTTTAGCAGCTTATGAAGTAGGTGAGCAATTGGGAGATACATCAGGTGAGAATTTTCTAGTAATTCATGAAGAGATTCTGCTAAATGTACAGGCGACAGTTCGCTATTCGGCAGTTTCTGTTTGTTATTTTGGATATCCATACGGTTCTTCGTCTGTTAGAAAAGATCGTTTGAATAACAAAGTTAGCGTTGCTGTTCCAGTGCTTGGAAATTGTTTGATGCTAGAATTGAAAGAGGTGTCTGTTGTCTTGGATGCCACAAAAGACTCGAATGTTGAACATTTGTTCATTCCGAAGAAAGCTGAAAATTTGAAGCCCTGTTGGAGTGTGTCTGTGAAATATGTGTATTTTGATGATGCTGCTGTGGCGGTTTTAAGAGGTAACTTTGATAACGATGTAAAAGATGCGGATGAGTCGGACGAAATCGGAAGAGAACACAAGTCTGAAATCGAAATTGAAAGTAGAACGAAGTTGGTTAGATATCGTCAAATATCTGTTATTTTTTATTATCCCGTGGAAGCAATAATTTCTCAACGGGAAAATAAAGATGAAAAACAAGTTGGTAGGGAAGAAATATTGAACAGTACGAAAGCAGTGGCAAACAATCTGGACACAAACGAATGGAGATTATATAGAAAGACATTGGATATCGATAAAGATGAGAAGATAAAACCATTAGAAATTCCAGATGTTTTCAAATCTAGAAATACTGATGATGGGAAAGGAGCGAAACCGAGAACAGATATTGGTAAGCGAGCTAGGCCATCTAAGGAACGCATGATCAAAACAAGCAAGAAAATGAACGTTTTTGATGTAGAAGTCAGTCAAGATTTGAGTATCAAAGATGCCGAGAAGAGCTCTGCTATTGATCGCTTACCAGAAATACCAAGTCAGAATGTGTTGTTGAAAAGCAAAATTCCAAAGAAAGAGAAGAGAAAAGTAAAGAAAAGTAAATCAGAAGGAGTAAAAAAAGATGATGATGGAAGCTCTTTTGCAGTTACTGGGAGTCGTCTTACAGTTGATGAAGTTGGTGCCTCATTTGCTGTCACAGGGAGTCCGCTGCCAGTAAGGAAGAATATATCCAGATCCAAATCGGACTCATCTGATTTCTTCACCTCAGATGATGACAGTTTTCTACTAAGCTCAGATGGCTCCGCATTTGCAGTTACTGCTAGTCCTAGAATCAAAAGACATAAAAAGCCACACACATTCCCGTCCATTTCCGACTCTTCAGAATTTGTTACTTCTGATGATGATAATGTTTCGACAATAATGGAAAGTGGACATGCATCAGTAGCTACTTCAGGTGATGAAAGTGCTTTTGCTATAACAGGAAGGAAAAGCCGATCGAGTTTGACGGAAAGTGGGCATGCGTCAGTGACTACTTCAGGAGATGAAAGTGCGTTTGCCATAACAGGAAGAAAGAGTCGATCGAGTTTATTCAGCTCAGATGACGATGAAGGCAATAAAAACAAACTTGCGACATTTGTGTGAACTTAAATTTCAATATCTAGTTTAAAACTATTTTTCTACTCCCTTATATTTTACTTATTTTCAGTATACTGTAAGCCGAGAGAAACCATTATTAGCTATATGGTTTATAACCCTATGGGCAGGGCATGGTCATGACCCCTGATAATGAAATTCTTATTAGAAGCCCTTACCTTACAACGACGCCATTTGATACTGCGTTCTATATTTAAAATTTCAAACATTAGACGTAGTTAATGAGCGGGCATTGCCTGATAATAATGCCCTATCATCATATCGCATTCGAACGTTTTCAGCCAATCAGATCGCTAACAGAGTTGCTGCCCTGACCATAGGTTAATAAAATGGCTACAGTAAAAAACCCGTATACGAGAAACGATCTTATAAGAACCTGCAGGCTATGTCCTCGTGAAATTTTATTGAAATCATCGATAGAAATCATTCCAGCAAAGGTCGAAATCATTCTAGCAAAATGACTAGCTTCTTAACAGCAAAGTGAAGGATGGTTTAATCTCATTCGACATTTTTCCTTCAATTTAATAATGTTGGATTTTGCATTCACAATATTTTCTAAAGTATTAATTAAAACTTGCTTATTAAATTAATATGTATTTTGGGGTATTAAAGGTTTTTTCATTTTTATTATTTTTATTAGAATCTTATTTGTAAAATGTCTGAAAATAGAAACAAAGTTTTAGAGAAGCATTAGTTTGAAAAATATTTTTGTACACTTTATTTATTTTTTGTAGTGATTTTTTAAGAAAATTTGAGACCAAGTAAAATTAATTAGATTTGTAGCAAGGTAAAGTTTTTTATTTTTTATGTTTTTGTAAATTAATAAAAATTTTGATTCCGATTATGTTTACAGTAAATTTGTAAATTGAATGTTTTTCTTGATTTTCTTGTTTTACATCTGAGAGGGGTTACAAGGGGGTCTTTGGTAACGGTATCATAAGGTTTGGTACAAGGTTTCACTCAAATCGCAGGTAGTGTTACCACGAAATCCAAACTTTAGTCGAAGACAACAACTGTGCCCAAAGAAATTATAATAGATATGAATTGACAGAGGTACCAGGTTCAACCTAGCCTGCGTGCAGACTCTCTGATTGTTTCACTCCCAGGCTACACTCTTTTTTTATAAGAATACTATAAATTTTGTCCAGCCTCAATATTCTTAAAAAATGTTCCTTTTGAGCCTGAATATATTCTTAAAGTATTCTTATTTTTCAAATCTGATATGCGGTTTTAGGGGAACATAGTTAAAAGAAAAATCATCTCATATGGTCGAGCCAAAGAAATATTTAACTATTATAACAAAAAGAATGTTGTTAACAATCATGAAGTTTCGTTCTAACATTGCAAAACAGGAATCTGCTGAAAAATGAGACAGAAATATGGGAGAGCTGAGGCTGAGCATATTCTTACAATATTCTTAAAAATAGGATGATTCTGAGCCTGAATATTCTTATAAAAAAAAGAGTGTAGTTAAAAGATACAGTTGAAAGATTTGTCCATTGCGGAAGAATGCGAAAATCTGAAGCTGACACTGAAGCATTATTTGATTTGATGAAGAACATCAAACGAAGAATGCGATCCGTAGAAGGAATGAAATAAAATGTGGCAGAAAACTGCCGAAGGATGGTAGCAGGTTTCCCCAAGGAAAATATTCATAAAAAAAAGGGAGAGTATGTACGTAATATTTTCAGGGAAAAATTTTGACGAATAAGCATTTCTTTAGCATATTTCTGAAAGTTGTTGAATTTTTATTTTCACCAGCCGCCCCGTTCTCAAATGCAAGACACGTTTCGCTCTTATTGGAGGCCCCCCAAGTGGTTCTGCGTGATGCGTTATTTGACCACTTTTCATGCGTGATTTCGTGAAACGAAAAATTTTTCTGCGTGAATCTTAACTCCTGCGTGTCGCATGAAATGCTTTGGTACAGTAATGGCGACGATAATCTAGAGGTTGCTTGAATGCAGGAATGCCCTTTTTTCCTTCAAGCATTGTGAGCTTCTATATTTCTGTCATTCTCTCATATGATGAATTAATTAAGTCCCCTAAAATCTTAATTTTGTGTGTGGCCTGTTACAAAACTCGTCGTGGAAAGGATTTTTCAAAGCCAATCCGGTGTACGAAGTTAAACATCCTGAATATTGATCCTGCTCAAACTTCGAGGAGAAAAACCTGAAGTTCTGTCAACGTGAAAGTGAAGTTTTATCGTGCGTGAATTGTAGAAAAATTGCGAGTGATCGCGTGACTTTGCTCCCCCTTTTGGGAGCCTCTTATTGGAGCTCATCAGCGACATGTGCTCGATGCGGAGAGGAGGTGAGAACGAATCAGTTGTCTCTAATTTTGGATTACCTTCTTGTAACCTTATTTTAATTTTTAACGTTTTGTTTGATTTGTTTGTAGATACGTAGTGTCAACCTGGTGTCAAATGATAAAAACGAGTTCCCGCCTATGGCGTGCCCACTCTGATTAAGATGCTCTGAGAAGATGAGACTTGATTCTGTGTGAAAAGAAGACCCGATAGAAGTCAAGAAAAGATTCTTGAAGATCTGTTCAAGGTTTGTTTCGCAAATTTGTTTATTTTCCTGTTGCTAAACTTGACCACGGATGATTTGTTTTTTTTTGTGACGATTTATCTGAAGGAGGCGTTTTGTCGAATTTTTTAATTCTTATAATCGTTGACGTAACTCACGCAGGAAGGGGAATTACTTACTGACTGTTTGTATGTAATGCATATCTTTTTTGAAACTTGTTCATATAATGTTTTTGGAAGTTCAACAGAGAGAAACCTGACTGTTTTCTCTGTTCTGACTCCAGATGAACCATCTTTTTGTAAAAGCAAATCCATGTGGTGTAGGTGTTCCAAACAACAAACATGAAATCAATATCAGGTAAACAACAGACTAAATACCACTGCAATTATAGCTGCATTCCTTAGGATAATGGTATTAAGTGAATGCGTAGGGATACACAAAGAAAGAG
>JACTAT010000019.1:103578-126000 GCA_014526335.1 Chrysaora quinquecirrha | reverse complement strand
AAACCAAAGATACTGCTTTGCAGCTTGAAACTATCATCATGTTAGTTCACTGAAAAACAGTGTTGGCTAATTTAACGCTAAACTTTTTGTGGTCACCATGCATCCGAAAGATAATCCAATTTTGCTTAGGCAAAGACGGCTTGAGTTATTTCGGCTGTTTTTGCATTGCAAACGTACTCAGGTACTTGTCCTAGGCTGACTAGTTTGAACATTGAAGAGATTTTAGGCAATTTCTTTGAACTCTTCAGATAATTTCTTTGAACTCGGTAAGGATCATAGGAGGTTCGAATTTTGCCACAAAGAAACTCTTGACAAATTTCTAATTTGATTTGAAAATGAAATTTCACATTACTCCACCTAAAAAAAGTCTTGTCTAATTTTGTTCTTCTTCTTCTTTTTTTTCTTCTTCTTCTTCTTCTTGATAAAGTCTTGATTTATACCGTTGTCTTTCTCATGATAGCAATTTGACGTCCCTTTTTCCCAATGGTTGATATTTTTACCCACTCAGATTTTCCTTCTTCCTTGTCGTCCCCTTCCTTCCACTTCTTGTTCTATTGACATCTGAACCAAACTGTTTCCTCTTCTTTCCAGCGTGTGCCTGTACGTCATGATCTTCCTCCTCTTTACAAAACAGAAAACGGCGCCGATTCTCGTGTAAATTTCAATAAGCATGGAGATCATAATAAGATCATGGGATGGGACGTTTTTCAAAATTTTAAAAATTTGGATACTGACTGGTGATACTCTGCATTGAGGAAATATACAGTATCTTGAAATTTCATTCCTAGGCTCGTGGAAAGAAAGGTTTGGTGCCATCGAACTTCCTAGAAGAAATATCAGTCGCAGAGAGCATGTATTCAAGAGGAGGAAGTGAAAGTTACCTGACAGGAGGAGAAGCAAGTCAGTCTTCACGAAGCTACAGTCATGCAGCACAACATCGAACCTCAAGCTCTGAATATGAAAAAAGATCAAGCCTTTCGACTGGAAATGGGGCCAGAAAAAGGGTATTTCAATACTTTTACACAAGCTTTCAATGATATTTACGCTCTTTTAAGCTTTTCTTGAAATTCAGATAGGCTGCATTCACATCAATATTTCAAATGCTACAACGCTACACATCATCTTCATTTAAAAAAATATTTGCTAGCTTGCTCATTCGTATCATTTTAATTTTATTTTTTGCTATATTCATCAGCATTTCAATTTATACTGTCTTCACTGTCATTCATATAATCATCATTTTACATCAATATTTTCATTTCATGCCATGTTCTTTCTTTTACCCTCTGTTCACTAACATATTCATTTCATACCAAATTTTTAGAATGTATTCATTTCATGCCTATTCATTTCATACCTATATTTTTTAAAATCTATTCACATTTCATACCTATTATTTTTGTAATCTTCATGTCAGGCTATCTTCGTTTTGCAGCATATTGTTTGGAATCTTCATTTCGTATAATCTTCCTTTTATACATTATCCATCAGCATCTTCTTTCCTCATTGCATACTTTTTCATCAGCAACTTTATTTTTTATCATCTTCAATGCACACTTTTTTTCGTAAACATCTCGCACCGTGTTCTTTACTGTCAAATCGTTTTTGTAAGCGATTCATTGTAAAATCGTTCAGTGTTCGAATTGTTTTCAGTGTTCAATTCTAGCCGTTGTTTAAGTGTTTTGAACTTAAGGATAATTTTCAGAGGCCGAGGGCTTAAAAGCAAATGCTTAGCAAATGGTGAAATACTTAAAAGCATTGTTTAAAGAATTTAATGATTTTGGAATTTCATTTCAGAAAATGGTTGCAGTTTACGATTATGATCCACTGCGGCAGTCTCCTTCTAAAGACAAATCTAAAGAATTGAATCTCAGAAAAGGACAATATGTTACTGTCATTGGAGACATGGTAGGGAAACAACTAAATATTCTTGCTAGTGTGCTGAGCCTTGACAGCAGAGAGCATACGATAGTAAAGTTGGTTGGTCTGATGATTAAATCTTGGCTTTTATGCAGCTCAAGCAGTTGAAGAGATGCTTTGGAGAGTTCCTGGAGCTCTAAACACCTCGCTCTTGTGATTTCTTATAGTGAATTTTCATGGGAGTGTAGTTAATATTTTGAATTGATAACTTGCGGGTAATGCAACAGCATCACACAGAGGGACTGGGGATGCATCTTTGTGCCATATAAGTGTTGTATATTCATGCTGCTAAATGGGAGGTAAGATCACGGGAATTGACTAGCCATCTAATGCCTGTTCATTAATAACGAGCACCTGCAGCTGACAGAATAAAGTGCGGGGCAGTTGATAATATTGCCCTAATCCGATGAGGTACCCTCATCATAACTGGTATGGAATTATTGACTACGGAACTGCTGTTGCAATGTAAAAACCCTGTACTTAGCATCCTTGAGAGCAACAAATGCAAATAAAACATCTAAATACACAACAGATATAATTGACCTGAATACAGATGCCTTGTAGTAGGCATGCAAGCCTAGCTTGGGAAATACACAGAGAAAATGCAATCGAGGAAGGGATCGATGAAAATAGTGAATTATCGTGTTGCCTCGTTGCGTTCTAGATGCTTGTTTGTTTATAGTCTGGCATTCACAAGTAATCTTTTGGGAGATTGATAAGACTAGAACAAGTCTGGAGACTATCAATCTCTCAGTTTTCTCCGCAATTTTTGTCATATTCCCTATCTTGCCGCCAACTTAAATGTCCTTTTGGCTAATGCTTTAAATATGTATTTCTGTTTAGCGCCCCGACGGCTTCTATCTTGGTGAGATCGATGGTCGTCAGGGCTTAGTCCCTGGTGATTTTTTGGAGCCACACAAAGACGATGATGGTGTAAGTTTATTGCTATTATTGTTCCTTTTTTTGGTTTTTCGACGTGCTCTTTAATGCAAGAGCAGCAATAGACCATTTCAACTAAGGGCCTCGTTTTCAAAAAAATTGAAAATTAGGTCATAGAGAAATTTCGACTTTTGATTCGAATTCAGCACCTTCTTTTTAGCGTTGAGCCAAAGTTTTATGCTTCTAGTCCTTGAGATATTGATTTTATAGGTGTTAAAAGTTTGAAATTCTATAAAGGATTTGACCGTAAAAAATCGCTATTTTACAACCTCAATCATTTTACATGGTCAAATCCCTTATAAACTTTCAAACTTCTAATCGCTATAATATCAACATCGTAAGGACTAGAAGCGTAAAAATTTGCCTCAACACTAAAAAGAAGGTGCTGGATTTGAATCTGAAGTCGATATTTCTATATGACGCAATTTTCAATTCTTTTGAAAACGAGGCTTTTAGCTGAAATGGTCTATCCTGGATAAAATTCGGAAATCCAAAAAAAATCTGAAATTCAGTAATTCGGTCTGTCTGTTCCCTCTGCCGATGGTGTGAATCCCTTACCCCAAGTATGAATTTTGGCTGCCTTGGCAACAATCACTGACACGAAGACATCCAAAGTCTTCTCGCAATTTCCCTGAAAAGACCATTTATAGCAGGATCTTTACTATTTGTTGTTCAGGATTGTAGCTAAATCTTGTCGTTTCGACTGGTGACATCTGATCAGAAGTCGTGTATTTTTCAGTCTATTGGTCTTTGCTGCCCGGGGTTGCTGCCTTTGAAGTGGATAACTAATGGAACGAATAATTACAATTTTTTCGATTTTATAGGACTCAAGAAGAGTGCAGTTTGCCTCTGGAGAACAGGTTAATTAGAGAGGGAGGTAATAGCATTCAAGGTAAATGCACGTTTTTTTGTAAGAACACTTTCAGCTTCATTTTCAGCCTGCCTGTTTCTTATTTTTTTGAGCGATTTTTCACCACTTTAACACCCCCTACCCTACTTAAAAACATGTTTAAAGTACGGTCCTGGGCAAGAGCGTCACGTTGGTGAACTTTGCTTGTAATTATCTCAAATAGTTTCGGAGATAAAACAAAATTTTGACCCAATTTTCAGTCTGGTGTTTCTTATAAAGGTTGTTCTTATAAAATAAAACAGCTCTCTTTACCTAACATACTAACTAACTAACTAACTAACCGACTAATAACTAATTAACTAACTAACTAAGTAACCAACTAACTTACTACTCTGACTAACTAACTAATTAACTAATTGACAAACTAACTAACTAACCAGCTAAATAATCTACTAACTATCCAACTAAATAAATAAATATTCAACTTACTTACTAACAATGTTTTTATTTTAAAGTTAAGAGACTTACGGGATAAATAAGTCAACGTTCTTTCTGTTAATATTTCAGTCGTTAATATAGATAAATCATATTAACTATGAATTCAAATTTCAATTTCAGATTTTGGTCAAAAGTAGATCCTATGAACAAAGTTGAGTAAAGAGCTTTTTTAGATCTAGATAGTTTTGAATTATTTGGAACATTTGAACTTGAGTTTTTAATTATGTTCTTATTTATCTATTTATTGTTTTTATTAGTGTTTTTAACATTCCCTTGTATAGCTTCTTTATCTTATTTTCAGACTTCAATCTTACTGTAAGATTTGAAGTGAAATTTTGAAAAAGAGAAACACAAAATAAAGAAATATGAAGAAATTCTAGCTTAGTCTTTTTTCGTTTTTCTGATTTTTTATCTGCAATCATAAAAGCGTCTCTTTATAGGTCTCGTTTCCCCCTGTAAAACAATTCGAAACAGAAATATGTAATTTGTTTCTATCAGTGGTTAGTGTTGTTTTTATAAAGTTCACTTTCAAATATATATTCAATGTTTGTTATCTAATATTTGACAATGACAAGAATGGCTTATCCGTCTAAGAAATTAGGCTCTGGCCAACGATCAAAGTTTTTTGGTCAAACATTTCAGATTCGTTTATTGTACAAACAATGTTTGCCTTTTGGCCACGTCGCAAAACTTTGTAGGACAAACAGAACTGCCAACAAATGTCTGTAAAACTTCAAAAACGTTTCCTGCTTAAGCAAAAATTGTTTTTCAGCAGTGTAGTGTTTACGACTTGGTCTAACGGTCAAAAATTTTATTGACAAGCAAACTTAAAATGTTTCACCAACGATGTTTGATCGTTTGAACAGGGCCAGTAACGTTTAGGTATCCTAAGCCAAAGCCTGTTAATAAGAGGGGTAAGACAGATTTTTACATGAATCAACCAAGAAAGAATGACAAAAGAAAGTTGGCGTCAAACTGGGAGATTTTCGTCGATAATTTGCATTGCAGCAAAGTTGCATGTGTTGCGTGCAATTTTCAACGAATTCAATCAACTCTGAGCTACGCAACACTTTTTATTTGGAGTAGAACGATGCAGGCTGTGGATGTCTTAATTTCTACCAAGTTGATCAGTTCAGTTTAACATGAAATGACTCCTTCTAACGTGAAAATTTGTACCAATATGTCACAGTTAATAACGCCAATATAGAATTGCATTGAATACAACCCCATTTTGACCCGTTGAAAATGCTTCAATGGGGGTAGATCACATATTTGCTTCATTTCTCCTTATAGAGATGCCCCTTTAAACAATCTACTATCGACAGGGCTAAATCTTAGCCCAAGATTTCTTCAAATCCTTACAATTTGAAATCTAATAAAGATTTTAATTAGAATTATTTATTATTTAGCTCAAAACTAAAATAGGAATAATAAACAATGTAGTATTGTATATAACTAAAGACAGAATAAGTTAGTATTTAAATTCCTTTCTTATATTTAAGTCTTTTATTAAGTTCTAAATAATAGTTATTGCACTTGGTTTCAAAATGTTTAGATTTTGTGCTTCATACTCTTCGTTGCCGAAAATCTGACCGATCACAGAAGCAAGCAAAGTGCTTGTTTTTAACTGTAATAAAGGGTTAACCATACAAAGTTAGTTAGTTATTTAGTTAGTTGATTAGTTGGTTAGTTAGTTAGTTATTTGGTTACTTTAGTTAGTTTTTTGTTAGTTTGTTTGTTGGCTAGTTAGTAAGTTGATTATCCATTTATTTAGTAAGATAATTAGTAAATTATTTAGCTTGTTAGTTAGTTTGTTAGTTGGTTTGTTAGTTAGTTAAATAGTCAGTCGGTTAGGTAGTCAGTTTGTTAGTTAGTTAGTTCGTTAATTAGTTAGTTAGTAAGCTAGTTAGTTAGTTAGGTAGTTTAGTCTGTTAGTTCATTAATTAGTTAGCTAGTTAATTACTTACTTAATTAGCTAGTTAGTTTGTTGGTTAATTAGTAAGTTGATTATTTATTTACTTAGTGAGATAGTTAGCAAATCAGTTAGCGGGTTGGTTAGTTTGTTAGTTAGGGTAAAATAGTAAGTTAGTTAGTTAGTTAGTTAGTTAGTTAGTTAACTAGTTGGTTAGTTGGTTAATTATTTACTAGTTAGCTAGTTAGTTAGTTAACTAGTTAGTTAGTTGGTTAGTTAGTTAATTAGTTAGTTAATTAGTAACGTATAGGGAGCTGGTTATTTTAGGTTGTAAGTTAGTTTAGCTGGTTAGAACTAAAAGTTAGTTATTGTTGTTTAGCTAATTAGCTAGCACGCACATTACATTAGAGAAATCGACAAAAGTGTCATCTTTTGTCTTTTAGAAATACAAAAGCGAAACTTAATGTTACCGAACCCAGATGACGAGTTGTAATGTGCTGCTCCTGTTGAGATTTCTGTTTCGATTCTTCGATTCTCGGTACCCTATGATAATAAGCCTCGTTTCCATGAAAGTTGTTTTGCTTTCTCAATTTCTCAAATACTTTCTCTTTTCTCTTCCTTGTTCCAGACTCTCATCATCCAGAAGATCAGAAGTTGTTGCTGGCGTGAAGAAAGGTTAAAAATTTTCGCAAATTAAGCATGAAAGAAGGATGCATGTTTATTTGAAAAACGGCACTCAGAGAAAATGGTTAATTGTGCAGTTAGATGAAGGTCATGTTCCAAGAATAGCTGGCTTTCCAGTGAATGAAACGAACGAAGTTTCTAGCACTTTGGAGCCAGCAATATGGTTCAAATTGATGGTCCTAGATTCTGTTAGTGTCGACTGTGAAAAACATGTCGTTTGCTGGACGACTATGAAAGATGATGTTGAAAATGGTATGACAAACGAAGTATTCTGTAGATCTCTAAATGCCTCACCTATTATCAGTTTAAATAGAAAGATTTTCAGCAGTCGAGTCAGTCATCAGTTTCAGTTTCATTTTCCCATTCCACCATTTCCCTCTGTTAAACACAATGCTAACTTGGCTCTTGGTCTGTCTGGGAATTTTCATGGTTTTGCCCTATTGTCAAAATATTTGATATAGGGGCATAATAGTAAGCTCCAGGAGCTTGTTATATGCACTGAGGAGCTTCTTATATGCTCCTGACACAGCAGCAACAAATTGAGGCCTCACAAAAATAGGGGTACTTGTCAGGGTGCATTCCGTGTAACCGCCACGCGGGAGAATACGCCAGCCAAATCAGACTTCATGCCAAAAGAAACAATAGATCTATTGTTTTATAATTGAAATAATAGTCTAGGCTATTGTTTTTTGAAAGATCCGTGCCAGTACAGCAATAAAATTTCAGACTCCACGCCAGAGGTCTTCAAGGTAGGCTACATGGAATGCACACTGGGGTACTTGACCAGTCTGACTTTGGTGACAGCAAACTTTAGCCATATTGCTTGCCAACTTGCCACACTACCAACTTGCAACTGTCAAGCTGCAACACATCTGTTCAAGTTGCCTCAGGCAAGTTTACTGCTTAGGTGCAACACTTGGCCAGAACCACACTGCAGAGTAGGGATTTTATACTATTTACAGTTGAACAGTTAGATTATTAAATAAAGAAAATTCTTTCGTTTTATTAGGGTTTGCCACAGGAATATTTTTGTCTGTTTACCTGTATCTAACAAGTATTTAATGTTGAATTATTTTCCATAATTTAGCTCTTGGAATTATGAACCATTAGTCAGCCAAGTCATTTATTTCTGGTCCCTTCTGGCAGCAACATACACACCCAAGTTTTCAATAGAACCACAGGCTAATAATAGGATAGAACAATAGAAAGGGGCTCTTGTACCCCTGAGATACACTCATTGAAAACTACCATACCGTGAAAAGAGGGACCAAAACATTGTGACGCCTTGACCTGTGAAGTAGAGTGACTTGTTTGTGTGGCAAGTTTGCAGTGTGGCATACCCACACCTAAAATTCTGAAGCTTCATCTCACCACATGGCAGACCTTGAGCAAAACGTTTCACACCATCCAGACTGGATGCTTGCTTGCTTTCTCATCAGCTTTCTGAAGAGCAGAGCCCTTTATCACTGTCCTCATAGGATTTCATCAGCTGATCATTCTTTTGATAAATTGAAACATTTTTCAGAGGAATCTCAAGGAAAAGAACATTTGATGTTCACTGATGAAGATCAATATTGTTATGATTTTGATGATGATCTTGATGAACTTTTCAATCTTGCAATGTATCTTATCAATACTAATCCAATGGCAGAGCTAAATAAGGTTTGTCTCAAAACTGTTTACACTATTTACCTATCAGTATCATCATCATCATTATCATCATCATCATCATCATCATCATCATCATCATCATCATCATCATCATCATCATCATCATCATCACCACCGTCACAATCATCATCATCATCATCCTGATCATCATTGCTACCATCATTATCATTGTCAACAGTGTGGTGAGCTGAAGGTGAGTGTTCTCGCCACATTCGCCACTAAAAATTCAGGGTAATCATAACCACATCAATCATAATCATGATCATCTTCACTTTTATCATCATCATCATCATCATCATCATCATCATTATTATCATTTTCATCATTATAATCTTCTCGTCATCATTAGCATCAGCATCATCATCATCATCAAAATCGTCATCACCATCATTTTCATTATCATCATTATCATCGTCATAATTATCAGCATTATTGTCATCATCATCATCATCATCATCATCATCGTCTTCATCCTTGTCTTCATCATCATCATCCTTATCATCATCATCGTTATCATCATTGTCATCAGTGCAATCTTAATTATCATCATCATGATTATAATCATCATCACCTTCACCATAATAATAATCGCCATTGTCATCATTGTTATCATTGTCCTCATCATCATTATGTTTCTGGTACTGATTTTTCTTTCAGAATAGAAGAACAGACTTGGTACAGGAATATCAAAGAAGTCTCTTTCGACTGCTGCATTGCTACATCTTAGGCAAGGTTGAGTTGCATCCTGAGGATACAAGACAAGTCATGCAGGCACATCAGTTGCAATTAAGAGCGATTTCGCAAGCAGATGATGAAGTAATGATGCATAAGAGGATAGTGGAACAGTACATTAATCAGATGAGAGAAATCAGGGAGAAGGAAATTCTACCGTTTTATAATGAAGTTATGAATCAAAGTCTGCATAGCAAAGATTTTGTTGAAATGCTGAAAAATGATCTTTTAAATGATCTGGAAAAAGTAAGAGATGAGGTAAAAGTTCTTTTCATTTTCTTCGAATCGTCTAAAACTTTGAAATCGCTGTAAAAATAGCTTTCAAGTAACACATTCAAATCTTTATCGTAAAACTTATCGATGCTTAAGCGACCCCCCCAAAAAACCTCACTCAGTAAATCGCAAACTAATTAATGACACGCTTTAAAGTTAATTTTCATTTTGAAGAAAACTTTAACTGAAAACGAAATAAAATTCTCCAGAAAATGCGTACTTCTAACAAAATTCGTGACAAGGAACCCAAATCAACGGCTTTTTCTTTGATGTAGGAAGCGATACACCAAGAAATATGTCATTTCCTTACAGCCACAACTCAACACTCCACTTCTCTGTGCAATCTCGCGTTTGCCTCTTGTTTCTTCTGACAACCAAACATTTTTTTCTAAACTTTTTTATTTCCAGGTTGATAGTTTACAAGTTCGAGTTGACATGATAAAGTTAGACATAAACAAAGGGGAAACAAACAAGTTGACGCAAGAAGCCCTTGCCATTGCGAGATCGAAGAGAGATGTCGCTGTCCGCAGATTAAGCCAACTATTGGAATGGAGAGAAATGGTCTTATGTCATGAAAAGCAAACAACGAAGAAGCCTCAACAGCAACCGCTTGCACCAGTATTTATTAAATATTTGGGTTTTAATGAACAAGTTAAGAAGGAAAAGTCCCTGAACCTTGGGCGCAAATCGAAAAAATTATTAGGGGGTGTCATGAAGTGGGACCGAAGGGTATTGGTCCTTTGTGTGCCGAAAAGCGCACCCACCTAGGGGGTTCATGGGGGACATGCTCCCCGGAAAATTTTGAAAATTGGGTTGCTAGAATCGCTCTGGTGACCATTTCAGGACTCTTTTAATGTATTTTTGCGCAGCCCAGCTGTTGAAGAAAACCTAAGAAACAACAAGTTTTGTCAAAATTTATGTCGATGTTGTCGCCTGACGCCCGGAATTGTCCAGAAACATAAAAATAAGGCCAGAAATGGCTGACACAACTTGTCTTTGTTGTACAGCTAGGCATCTCCTGACTAACGGCAGTATTGACTACCAATACATTGTACTGTCATGAAGGGATTGGGTTGCAATTGGCCGAAAGTTGTCCCGCCTAGCTGCTCTGGCCCTTTGTTTGCTAATTTGTTCTTTCAAGAAAACATCATCACTATCTCCTGCTATGCAAAACAGCGTGGTGAATTAAGTTCAATGTTCAATGATCTGCATGAGAGCAATTTTTTACCGATTTTTCTTTGGGTTTCGGGTACAACTCTGTTTATTACTATTGAAAATGGAAATAATTTAGTTCAGAGCCGGATCGGGACCGACTTTATCACTATAAAGTAGCTACTGGGACCGGTTGGCAAAATTATTGAAGTGTCACACCCCCCACCCTCATTTGCGCCCCTGACGATCAAACATTGTTTGTCAAGCATTTGAAACTTCTGAAACTTCATTGTTTGTCAAGCTTTTGATTCTTGTTCAGCAGAATGTTTTGCCGTTTAACCAAATCTAAAAATATTGATCGTCAAAAATTCTATGCTTGCGCCAAACCAAAATAATGTTTTGAGCTTCAAAGGAATTTGGCTAATGTTTATTGACGTAAGCAAACGGTCAAGCATTGTAAAGTAGATCTCAAATGTATGACCCACAATGCTTGGTCGTTTAGCCTAAAGAGAAGCTTTGCGAACCTTTGCGAACCTTTGATATATAGTATTTAGTTTGATTTAGTATCTTTAGTATTTTACAATCGTTGTAGGTCCGTGCTGTCAGCGTCCGAGAATGCATTGAAAGTACTTTGAATGATCTAGAAAAAGGCGAAACTTCTGTTGGCGAGGAAATGACTGTCGATGGACGAAAACCTACGAATGGTGAGTCTTTGTATCTTATAATGCAGGCTTATGTCGGTGCACAGCCAGAACTAGTTGCCGACTGCTAATCGGCGATATTCGGAACTATTTTATCGCAACTAATCTGTCGACATAAGTGATCTGGCAACTAGTTTGCAACTAATTCCTTTTTGAGGGCAACTAGTCGGTGCACGTTTCCAGGAAGTTAGGAATGTTCTATTTCTGCAAAGAGTTGACAACTTGGGCGACATTGTGTGACGTGGCCAAAATTTCAAACATTGCTTGATAAGCAAAGAACAAATGTTTGAAGAATGCTTGATTGTTTTGCTAGGGTCTAAGACTGATTGAAAGCTTGTGGCCTGGTAGCTCAAATGGTAGAGTATTGCTGTACTGTATCAAGACGTTGAGGGCTAGGCACACAAATTAGCCTTTTTGTCCACAATTTGTTTTCGTAACAATGGCGAAATATTAATCGCAATTTTCCCTGGTTTTTGGCTGTACAATGTTTTGTTGCAGCTTCCAGAACACTGCAAAACTTTGGCGTTTTGATAACAACGTGAAAACAGCCAGTTCGACGTTGTCACCAGAACTTCAAATATTAAGGCGCCGAATGCCCAGATTCTTTCCCTGCTCGCTTTTTCTACTTGTGACATCATACTGCTAAAGTAGCAAGGCAGAAGGTGGAAGGCGCGAGACTTGTTCCCAGTCTCTCACGTTCACTCTTCTCTAATGATGCTAACCTCGCAACATCCTGTCTGCGATAGGACTTGATTTTGCAGCGGATTTTAATTTGTTATGATGGCCCTTGATGGCCCTATTTCTTAATGAGTATTAACCACCAAATTGCATTCTAGTATTCTGCTCAGTCGTGCTTTGCGTTGAAGCTAATGCTCATGTGCCATTTTTATATTAATTTTAGTCATAACGGATATCGGTTGCAATTCAGAATGGCAAACTTTGAATGAACGTTTAGCGACAGTAGTTCACAATTCTGAACACCCTGTTGGCAGAGCGTTTTCGCAATTCACCGGAGAAATACGACAGCGATGTGGCGAGATTTTTCGTGCTTACGAACGTCTATCGGACAAAAATGCGATCGCGGAGATTGATGGCTATTTGATTGTCGGTAGTGACGAGTTTCCTTTCGATGAAGATATTTTGAATGGTTTGAAAGATAGAATACGGGATCATTTTCAGCAGATAACTTGTTTATTGATGGAGATATTCGGAAAACAAAGTCCACTGTTTTGGCGAAAATTATGGCTTTCATACGAGAAGGTCTTCTTTCATCATGTCGGTGACTATTTGGTGCGATTGTATCGACTCGTGAATAGTCGGGCGATGATCGATTTGGAAAAACGTGTTTCTCGTCTACGAGATTTCCCTGTTTGTAAACTTGGCTTGCAAATGAAGGAAGAATGGTGGTTGTCGTTGTTTGAACCAACGGATGGGCCTGCACTCCATCGTATAAAAAGTGAAAATTCAAGAAGCCATTTAAAAATGGCGGGAAATTTTCATCAGATCTTAAGCTTCGTAACTCAGAGTCATATGGGGACGATTTTGAAGTGGAAAACAGGAAACTTGATCAGTTCTACAACAATATGGAATTCATGAAAGAAAAACTCCAAGCTGGTGCTGAGAAAGTTTTATCACGATCATGGAGCTGTTATGACGTGACTGATGGTGAAACGAAATTTGACCCTGTGAGAGATGGCGCTTTGGCAATGGTGCAAGATATCTCATCGAAAGTTGCTGGAGCCAGAAATTTTATTTCGTATAGCAGAATATTTGGTACTGAAGAATCGCGTAATGGGTCTGGGTACTTCGATAAAAATAAAGACACTGGCAGGCGTTCTAGAAGTCGTTCTTGCTCCGATATACTCTCAACTAAGAATAATAGTTTTTACGAACATGATAGCAAACGTGTAAGACTGAGTACAAAAGAAGAGACACGTTTGAAAGACATTTTGGTGGAGTTCTTACTGGATTTAGAGACGTGTTTCAAACGCCAAGTCCTTTGAAGAAAATGCAATGTCTGTCAGCCTCGCTTCGAATAATGGCGCGAAATGTAATGGAATTGAGGCAGAGGAAGCATCCGGGTTCAGGCGACGCAGATGCTATTTCACACGCGGTCACAGCAGAGGATTTGCTTCCACTGATTGTTTTGATGTTGTTGAAATTAAAACCAGTTGAAGTCGGTAAACTGTACATTGAGATGTGTTTTATATCGGACATGATGGCGGATTTTCTATCGTCCGGTTGTCATTCATATGCATTGACAGAATTTCAAATGGCTTTTCGTGTTCTAAGTCAAACTTGTGATGAACTCGAGATTAATTTAGATTAGAGTAACTTGTGCTGAATGTTGCCAAGCAAACTGGACAAATCTTATTTCACCCGAAGTGGCGGAAGCATGGCAGCGGCAAGCGGGAGCATAAGCAAAATCTTAATTTCAGGGCCCTTATAAAAGAGTTTTGTTATATTTATGAGTGTGAGGGGCAATTGCCCCTGCTTCCCCTATTCTTGCGGCGCCCCTGCATTTCACTACCTATTCTCAAGGCTTTGTTTCCCAGTAATGTAACATGTTCTGTGTACTTTGTACCGTACTACTCCCCGGTCCCTGAATGTCGTACATCCCCGATCTCATTCTGATCCTCTTTACTTGTATGTTTATAAGAAACTCTTTATCAGAAACCAAGACTCTTGAATGACCAAAAGTTTAAGAAACTCTAGTACTGAAAAATTTTCACCAAAGAACTTTTCACCACTGTGTTTCTGTATGATATAATTTGTATTTAAAACTAAACTGTTGTTTTAAACATATGGAAATTATTCAGTATCATAAAATCTGGTATTGTACAAGTCTCTTCTATTGAAAGCTGCTCGGGTATGTTGATGTGTTTGAAGGACGTCAGTGTGCTTGTTCGCAGGGTAAGCACTTTATGAGTTCATATATGTACTTAGCTAAAACTTTGAAATAAGCAAAGGGTTGTTGCACCAGTACACGTTTTATTTTCTAAAAAAATGCTTTATGAGGAGATACCTACTTGTAGAAGGCCTAAAATTTAAACAACTTTTACCACAACAACAGCAAGAAGGCAAGAAAGAAGATTAACTAAGGGTTTTTGTGTTATATCGTGTTCTTTTCGATTGTAAGCCGCCCTTGTTTATAAGCTGCCCTTGATTATAAGCCGTAAGAAAATGTGCCAAAATATAAATCTAATCGGGCTTACAATTCAAAACATACGTTATTTGAGACAAAATCCGTTAGCTAAACTTCTTTCTTGCTGTTTTTGTTCTTGGGCTTGTTTTCTGGCTATTAGTTTGCTATTTTCATGGCATTTAATGCGATGGGCATTTCACTTCTCGAAAAAGCTTACGAGATTCCTATTGAAATAAGAGGATTTTTACAGGATTCCTACGACAACAATAGAGATTCTAACCAAGGGTGTACGAGATTTCAAGGAATGAATTGCCCTCGGTTTAATGTGCAGTAAAATTAAGGAACCAGTAGCATTTGGTGCTACAATTTTATCAAAAGGGCCAAATTAAAAACTTTAGGAACTAGGACGTGGCTAGGTTCTTCAGAAACAAGCGTGTAGCCGTTCAAACAGGTTTTAAGACAACTAATAGCAATAACTGAATTCAACTTGATAACATTTACTCCTGGCTAAGTAAATAAGTTGGGGTTATTGAATTAGCAGTTAGCACGATTTTAAGATGACCATAATAGTCGTAGAAACATCTGGTATACCGAGTGTCAGGTGTTTCGCATCGCTGTTTTGTGGGAAATGTTTATAATCATGATCACTATTATCTGAAGCTTCAAAGAATCGATGGTTTAAGAAGCAAACACGTGGACAGCTTTCAAAATGAAATAATCGCTTTATACGAGATTTTTAGTTAGAGAAGTCCTTTGTTGATTTCAGTTAAAGAATGAGTAAGGCAAGTTGCTACAAGAGATGTATGTAAGACAGGTCTTTGATCGAATTTCGACGATATTGTTTGATTTTGGGCTGTTGTTTACGGAGTTGGGCACATTTGCTTTGGTAAAGTTGCGAATTTTCACCAAATACACTTTTTTTACAACTTCTGTCATGGAGGGATAAGATCTAAAGCAAAATCATGTGAGAAGCTCATGCGTTACAGAAACGAAAATGACCAAGGGGCAGTCTGACTCAAATTCCTCCAAAGAAACTTCCTTTTCCTTTGGCCGTCACCACGATTCAATTGGAAGGAAAGAACTCTGGAGCTCTAAAAGCATGGTGTAAAAATTCTAACAGCTCTTCGGTGTCCTGCTCCGTCTTATAGCAAGTTTGTTTATTATTTAGTTGTTTGTTTAACACGATCTTGTAATAATATCCACGCGTAAACCGTCGGACTGTTGAGAAGAATCAACTACTCTTGTTTGAATGAGACTGAGGATATCACAACTTTCTTCGGTGCTTGCTGTGTTTTAGTTTTAAAGGCTCTATAAATGCAACTCGAGATCTGATAAAGGGGTGGAGGTATAAAGTTCAAAGTTGAGTTCTTCAGAGTAGAGCCAAGAAACCAAGCAGCAGAGCTGAGTGAGATACAGAGCATTGAATCCAAACTTAGAAACTCGTGATCTTTATTGCTGAAAACTTCGATCTAGGGTGGTTTAACTCTGCATAAGGTGGTCTCGAACGATTTTATTTTCCTAGCTATTTTGAGGCTGAAAGATAAAGAAATCCAGCTGGACAGCTAAAAAGCAAGTAGAGATCCTCAGATACAGAGATATCAAGGTTGGAAAACTCTTTCCACTGTGCTACGCTATTTTTTGGCATCTTTGATGTATGCAGAGATCCCGAGTGTACGATACATGGTATTGTATTTCTAAGAATTTGTTTGCGGCAGTATTTCGGCATTCAGTCCTTTATGAGAACTCTTAATCTGAGGTTCATTCTAAACTTTATAAGAAATAAATAAGAAGTATTTCAATATCGCACAGCCAAAAAAGTAAACGATAAATTAGATCTTGTCCTTAAGTTCACAGATTGCGATAAATTTAAGTTTTTAATTTCATTGGCATGGAGAATTTCAACAAGGAAGGTTTATTTCATGATGTCGTAATAAAATGCGACGATAACAAGACCTTCGACGCTCATCGACTTGTATTGGCCGCCGCAAGTCCGTATTTTCGAGCAATGTTTCAGAGTCGCATGCTCGAAAGCTCGCAGCGTACAGTTCATTTGAAAGGGATCGATTCACAGTCTTTAAAGGCCTTGATTAATTATGCATATACTGCAAACATAAACTTCGACATCGATGCTATTAGTAACCTGTTAACTGCTGCGAATATGCTGTGTTTCGACGACATCGAAAATCGTGTGTCGATACTTTACGCGCGAACCTGAATGTTACGAATTGTATTGATATTCTTACGCTAGCTGAGAACTTGAATTACGAGGAATTAACTCATGTTTCGATTCTATTTATCGTTAAACAGTTCCAACTTCTTTCCAAGCAAGCTCATTTTTGTAACATGACTGCGAAACAGCTCGAAACTGCGATAAGTTTCGACATACTGAGCGTAACCTCAGAGTCTCATGTTTACGATTCGGTCATTGCTTGGGTTAAATTCGACGTCGATTCGCGTTCGAAGCATCTTCCTCGTTTGCTAAAGCATGTTCGCTTTATTTTGATGAGCAGGAAGTTTTTATTGGATGTGATAATGAGAGAGCCTTTGGTTATGGATGATTATGAATGCAGAACTTTGGTTTTAGCAACACTTGATCATTTTCTTTTGCCTGAAAGAAGGAAAGCCACGTGCAGAAACATCGGTACCTCTCAACGCTGTGGGGATAAAACTCTGTTTGTCATTGGTGGTCAAGGTAAGTCAGAGGTCAGCGGATTTTTCACATTATTTGTTGCTTTGTTGCAATCTTCCTGCATTTTTCAAGTAGAGATCTGTGTGCTTATCCACCACAGTACACAAAAAACCCCACAACAACAAGCATAATAACCCACCACATCAAGCATAATAACCCACCACAGTAGTGCTTATCCACCACAGTACGCAAAAAACCCCACCACAACAAGCATAATAACCCACCACATCAAGCATAATAGCCCACCACAGTACGCAAAATACACCACCACAGTAGAGCTTATCCACCACAGTTGTGAGTATAGATTCGCTAGCGTGGTGTCTTTGCACGCTAGAATACATTTACTGACTTCTGCACTTGGGGGTTCAATGACATATTTCCTACGACATTTTTACATCTGATTAAGGCTATATATACAAAACCTATCTCAGCAGTAATTGGAGGGGCAACTGCACCAGTGCCCCCTTTGCTACGTCACTGACTTGTCTTTCGAGGCGCGACAAACTTATACGCGGGACGGTGTCTCTGCGCTCTTCACCCAGCAGTAAGAATGGTCCGGAATGGTCGAAGGAGAAAAATTCCGGATAACTTTGATTAGTAGTTTGGTAGAAAATAGCAATGAAGTCGCATTTTGATGTGACGAATTGCGCAGTTGCTATTTTTTGAGCGTCGACCTTTGACCTTCATGTATAAAGGAAATCATCTCCAGAGTAACATTTTTACGACATATTCTAAGGTTACGCCTCGTCTTATCGTGTTTCTAAATTGTCATGCGATGCTTTTCTAAATGTAGAAGAACAGTTGTTACTTGCAGAGACATTTACACCTGAACATATAGGTAATAGCCCAAATATCAGTCAATAACGATGATTTTTTAATTTCAGACGAGAGGCGAATTCTCAGTAACGTGGAAACATATGATTTCAATGAGAGCAAATGGACGAAAGCTGCTCCTCTCAGATCAGCTAGGAGAAATGCTGCTGCGGTTGTACTTGAAGGAGTTCTCTACGTAATTGCAGGTATAGGAAAAGATAACAGCGACCTCGCTTCAGTGGAAAAGTATAGCATTGAAGACGGTGAATGGCGATCTGTAGCCTCCCTTTCAAATTGCAAAGGTAAGTATTGAATCTTTCAGACTTATTTATCTTTCTTACAGTGGTCTCCCTAGACTTATTACCTATTACCTGTTACCTATCCACTTCGTGTCTTAGAATGGTACACAATGCCTCAAGAGAGCTTCTCACTCCCGGTTGGCAGCAGTTGTTCTTCATTCAGTCCCTGATCTCCACCCCACCTCTTCTCTTTCTTTTTCGACTTTGACCTCTGGGCGTCATAGTGTCTCTATTGTTAGGAGAACTGGCTATCCTTTCCCGTTGGTTTAAAACAGCATTTTAGATTTTCCACTTAGGCCAAAAATTTTGTCTGACTGAAAAATTAGCGACCAGGCGAGAGAAAATATTGAATTTCTTCCCAACGCTGCAAAGAAGACTGGAAAGCCGCCATTTTGTTGGTTCCTCTTGTCTTGGTGTGTGTAAAAAACACTTGAGGCAAGGCTATTACACGGAACGAGGGGAATTGGAACGACTTGAAATAATACGTAGCCAATTGGCTACAGTGGGAAACAAAGAGTTAATGTGCTCTGTTTCCTCTTACTTTAATAGAGTGTTTTCTGAGATTGGGTTATTAGCCCTAACTTCAACCACAGACCTGGCGGGCAAGTGGGATCATTCTTTGTCTGTTCTCTACCTTTCGACCTATTCGGCATCGATAACCCTACTGGGAATGTAAGACTCCTGTCTAAACAGCTGTAGAGGTCATGGAGACACGCAAATTAAAATTACCCTACCACGATGTCTTATTACATGAGTCCCAGCTATCGCTGCCACCATTTGACGTTGTTGGTGTTGTAGAGGCTGCTCGAACCGGCTGCAGCGACCTGCTGTGGTTGTTGTTCTAGATTCAATGAGCAGAAACTAGCACTCTCAGTCTACTGCCGCCCTGTATCTCTACTACTTCTGTACTAATGATCACTTCTCCCCCACAGGAGCAGTCTGTGCAGCGGTAGTAGATGGTTGGATTTACGTTGCTGGCGGGTCTAACGGAAGTCAAGCTTTGAAACTTGCAGAAAGATATGATTCTCTGACTGACAATTGGACAGCTGTATCCGATATGAGGCTGCAAAGAAGCCATTTTGGTATGGCCTCACTTGGAAACAAAGTTTACGCAATTGGTATGTTTTATTCTTATCTATCTACACATTTCCTTACAAGCAAGCCAAAGCCACCTTGCCACCATGCCAAAGCTTGTTTGCACCAATGTGCCAACTTCTCTTTCTTGCCTTAGTTTAGTCATAGTATGTGGTTGTTTGCTATCTTTTCTTCCTGAAAAAGTCGGAGACAATTCAACCTGAAGAGTTACACAGAGGGTGAAGAACATCCTCCGCAGAAGATAGTATGCTTAACAAAAGTCTGTGTAGACCAGTATCAATCATTAATAACAATCTACGTCTGGGTTTCAGCATGTTTCCCCACTAATCGTTTAGTCCTGCAACTCTAACAAGGGAAACCCTGAATGCAAACAGAGGAGGAAAGAAAGTCTAAGTTTGCGAGGAGTTTACGAGGCGAGAGGGGCGATATGAAATTATGGATTTGAAAATAGTCTGCAGCGTATTCAGATCAGGTAAACTGCCGGTTTCAAGGACACAAACATGAAAAATTGCAGTCCTTTTATTAACAGTAGCGCTGCCTTGAAAAATGGAAGACTTTAGGGCTTTTTTTGGTTACCGCGGTTTTTGGCAGACCCTCCGAATTCTGAAAATGGAAGACTTAGCAGAAAACAATAGGCTTATCAGAGCAAAATTGAACTAAACCATTGATTTTATAGCAAGAACGAGATTCCTTGCGATGTCTGCGAATCCTTCCAGCTTCTTGGACAGAAGGTTTTGGAGGCCTGCGAAACCTGCCGTTCTCAGAAGATTGTACCAAAAAAATACGTTTCGACGTCTGCCGAAAAGAGAAGGCGTCTGCTGAAAACAGAATGTGACCAAAAAATACGCCCTTAGAGAGATGATTTGGAATCGAGAATCTCTGGGAAGTCTGCAAAATTGTCCAGCTCTGGAGTCAAGAGAGTTTGGAGCTTGCAAAGTCTCCGATTTTCTCGTTTAAAAGTAGCAACGAGCTTTTGATCTCTCGGAAGTTTCTTAAGAAAAGAAGAGACAGGAAAAGGCCTCAAAAGAGCGCTCTCCAACTCTACCGTTCTTCAGAATACGACTCAGCTATATTTACAGATTCATTTCATTTTTGCAGGTGGTTATTCTGGAATCTCAGAAACAGAACATTGCGAGTACTTGGATCCAGTTTCTTTACAATGGCACGAAATCACGTGTATGAACAAGTCTCGCAGAAATCACGCAGTTGTCACACATAAAGACCGCATATATGCTATCGGTGGCTCAAATTGTATGTCTGGATCGTTGAACTCAGTCGAAAGATACAATCCGGACTTGAACATGTGGCTTGTCATTAGGAGCTGCTCTACAATCCGACCGGGTCTGGTTGCTTGTTCTTATGAGAGGGCTGGAAAGGAATCACATGACTTATTGCTGGTTGGAGGCTGTGATTTGAATGAGAAAGAACACCGGGAAATAAGAATTTTGAATCTCAAATCTCCAGATTATAGAATAAGGAAATTTTCAGAGATGAGAGAAAAAAGGGTTTTTGCAGCAGCAGTGATGTTGTGAAGCTTATGTCCTCTGCGAACTGGCTATCCTTTCCCGTTGGTTTAAAACAGCATTTTAGATTTTCCACTTAGGCCAAAAATTTTGTCTGACTGAAAATTGGCGACCAGGCGAGAGAAAATATTGAATTTCTTCCCAACGCTGCAAAGAAGACTGGAAAGCCGCCATTTTGTTGGTTCCTCTTGTGTTGCTGTGTAAAAACACTTGAGATAAGGCTATTACACGGAACGAGGGAATTGGAACGACTTGAAATAATATGTAGCCAATTGGCTACAGTGGAAACAAAGAGTTAATGTGCTCTGTTTCCTCTTACTGTAATAGAGTGTTTTCTGAGATTGGGTTATTAGCCCTAACTTCAACCACAGACCTGGCGGGCAAGTGGGATCATTCTTTGTCTGTTCTCTACCTTTCGACCTATTCGGCATCGATAACCCTACTGGGAATGAACGTCTCCTGTCTAAACAGCTGTAGAGGTCATGGAGACACGCAAATTATCCTACCTCGATGTCTTATTACATGAGTCCCAGTTATCGCTGCCACCATTTGACGTTGTTGGTGTTGTAGAGGCTGCTCGAACCGGCTGCAGCGACCTGCTGTGGTTGTTGTTCTAGATTCAATGAGCAAAAACTGGCACTCTAAGTCTACTGCCGCCCTGTATCTCTACTACTTTTGTACTAATGATCACTTCTCCCCCACAGGAGCAGTCTGTGCAGCGGTAGTAGATGGTTGGATTTACGTTGCGGGTGGGTCTTACGGAAGCCAAGCTTTGAAACTTGCAGAAAGATATGATTCTCTAACTGACAATTGGACAGCTATACCCGATATGAAGCTACAAAGAAGCCATTTTGGTATGGCCTCACTTGGAAACAAAGTTTACGCAATTGGTATGTTTTATTCTTATCTATCTACACATTTCCTTACAAGCAAGCCAAAGCCACCTTGCCACCATGCCAAAGCTTGTTTGACCAATGTGCCAACTTCTCTTTCTTGCCTTAGTTTAGTCATAGTATGTGGTTGCTTGCTATCTTTTCTTCTTGAAAAAGTCGGAGACAATTCAACCTGGAGAGTTACACAGGGGAAAAAGAACATCCTCTGCAGAAGATAGTATGCTTAACAAAAGTCTGTTTCCCCACTTATTGTTAAGTCCTGCAACTCTAACAAGGGAAACCCTGAATGCAAACAGAGGAGGAAAAAAGTCTAAGTTTGCGAGGAGTTTACGAGGCGAGAGGGGGGATGAAATTATAGATTTGGAAATAGTCTGCAGCGTATTCAGATCAGGTAAACTGCCGGTTTCAAGGACACAAACATGAAAAATTGCAGTCCTTTTATTAACAGTAGCGCTGTCTTGAAAAATGGAAGACTTTAGGGCTTATTTTTTTGGTTACCTTCGGTTTTTGGCAGACCCTCCGAATTCTGAAAATGGAAGACTTAGCAGAAAACAATAGGCTTATCAGAGCAAAATTGAACTAAACCATTGATTTTATAGCAAGAACGAGATTCCTTGCGATGTCTGCGAATCC
>JACTAT010000019.1:81836-100485 GCA_014526335.1 Chrysaora quinquecirrha | reverse complement strand
TCCCTATATGTAACGTAACTATAGGTTACCTCTCTACCGTCCCTATATGTAACGTCCCTATATGTTACGTAATACGTAACCTTACTACCGTCCCTATATGTAACGTCCCTATATGTAACGTAACTATAGGTAACCTCACTACCGTCCCTTTATGTAACGTCCCTATATGTAACGTCCCTATATGTAACGTCCCTATATGTAACGTAACTATAGAAAACTTCCCTACTGTCTCTAATGCAGCTATATGGATTTATTATCATCAGTGCTACCACCTTAATACAGGATGCCTGAACCCCCCGTTAAACAGTCATTTCACATTAATACTTGCGCTATTTGATATAATACTTGCATCTATTGTACGTGTTTATTTTATTTGATTAAAATTACTGCAAATAAATTTTAAACACAGGTTGATGGAACCCCCTGGAACAGAAAATCAACAATGGAAGTGATTGCCTCTCGTTTTGCATTGAAAAAAATTAATTACGAAAAAAAGTTGTTTCTCAGCGCCGCCACCTTAAGACATGTTGATGCAACCCCCTGGAACAGAAAATCAACAATGAAAGTGATTGCCTCTCGTTTTGCATTGAAAAAAATAATTACTAAAAAAAGTTGTTTCTCAGCGCTGCCACCTTAAGACATGTTGATGGAACCCCCTGGAACAGAAAATCAACAATGGAAGTGATTGCCTCTCGTTTTGCATTGAAAAAAAATAATTACTAAAAAAAGTTGTTTCTCAGCGCTGCCACCTTAAGACATGTTGATGCAACCCCCTGGAACTTGGAACAGACATTTAACAATGGATACAATGGACATTGTTACATGCATTTATTTTCATTTGAAAAAAAATGACCGTTGCAGTGATTTTGATAGCGTCCCTATATGTAACGTCCCTATATGTAACGTCCCTATATGTAACGTAACGTTGCCACTATGGGTGCCTACACTGCACTAGAAGATAGGTATATATGCCTAATGACATGGCATGATTTTGATGATTGATGATTTTGTCATGAGAAGACTGGGGATGATGCTTAGGCATACTGCTAAAATTTCCAGTCTGGATTTTGTGGCACCCCAGATTGGATTTTTGTGGATTGTGCAGAAAGTGCACAGATGAAAACAATAGAAGAACAACAAAGCCCATTGTTGCCCCCCCCCCCAAAACTGCATTGATGCTCTGCAAATGTCAAAAATACCAGTCTTGCTGGTAGCATCCAGTCTGTGGAGTATGATAGTTCTCGACAAGATCTTGTGCTTGGAAAAGTGCATTTCCATTGTTCTTTTCTATTGTTCTATTGTTTATCTCATGCGTGTGCATGCACACGCAACATTCCCCAGACTTGGGTAGCATTGTATCCAAGATGGAAACACATGGTAAGCTATATTCCTTCCTGACAGAAAAACTATGTGTCCTAAAGAAAATTGAATGTCACACTTCAATAAAATATCTTAGACTGACATATTAATCATTGATCCCCATCAATATACATTTTGAAAATTTCTTTGAAATAATTTTGTTTCAGGCCCTCTTGTGTATGGTATCTGTTTTTGCCCAATTGAAGACAAAGAAAATCTGGCTGAAATGGGATTTGCTGGTAAGTTTTTCAAAAAGTGAGTTCAAATTCATGCTAGTTGGGTTTTGTTATGTAAACACTTTTCCAAATTGTAAGGGGTTTGACTAGATGACAACGACACAAGTCTCTAGCTAGGCTGCCCTTATTTTTATTTGTCACTCCAACTGAGGATTTCTAGAAAACAACAACAACAATGTTGAGCCAAGTAGTGGGCCCTGGGCCTTGGGCCCGTTGCCTTTTCTAAATAAAAATGATACAGATTCATACTGGATTGGTCTCTGTTTACACTGAAACGTTTTCCTAATTGGAATAAAATGAAAACCATCTTGAAAATGTTATCATTTTGAAAATGGTACAAATCATTCAGTGTTAACAGGTTAAAATGAAGCAATTTCGATTTTGTTGCAGATAAAAGGGGAGGCGTGAAATTTTGTTGACTATTTTAGGACCATGTCATGCGCCCTGTTAAAATTTCTTTGATTGGAGAACCTTTTACACCTTGTTCTGTTTTAACCTGTCAAAGTTCCTAAATATTTTGGGACGCTTCAGCCTAGAGTTTCTTCAAACGTGCTCCTCATTAAAATGCATAAAGAGCTTTTACAATATTTTAAAAATCTTTCTTAGATTCAAAGACTTTGACAGAAGAAGCAAGAGAGAAATTATTTGAAACAATTGATCAAAATAAAGATTTAGTTGGTTGGAAATTAGAGATCATTTCACCAACAGTTATATCAAATAGAATGCTTCAAAGGTTTGGAGTTTCATTGTTTCTCCCCTCTTTCCTATCTTTCATGTTCTGCTATTACATGCTACTAATTGCTTGAATGACTATTTGCATTACCTTAAATTAAAAAACAAAAAAGAATGGGATTATGCAAATGGCTCAAGAAGATGATAGATTCTCGTGATTTTGTTCTTTTCCTCGTTTAACGATATTTAAGCAAGAATTGTATGGGTAGAGTATTTCCCTCGCTGACGGGCTTGCTGATTAGGGTCATATTTCTCTAGGGCCCCAATTACATTATGCCGGCATGCCTCGTTGTGCCTTGAATTTTGTATCGGATTGGGCTTTCAGTTACACTTTGACGACTCTATTTCGTTTTTATGCGTATATACGTTTTCGGTATATGACGCTCCACAAATCGTCTTGAAAATCATGGCACTCTGGAGGTGATATGAAAATCAAGACATGACGCGGCGGCACAGTGTAATCATGCCAATGCGATATATGACACTCCGTAACCATGTTTTTCTATTGTTTCACAAAAAATCCGAAGCAAATCTGCGAAGGAGCTATCGTGGCGTCTCAGTGTAACTGCAATCATCATGATGAAAACTATGGCGCTGCACTCGTGTAACTGCTGGGCACAATCTTATGACGGCACGAAAATCAAAAGGTAACGATTTCATGCCGACATAGTGTAACTGGGGCCTAGATTTCGGAAAAATACATTGCAAAATGGCTGAAATTTTGAACATTTTTCTTAGTCATTTGTTTCAGATTGTTTTTGATGTCTATAATCTGAGGAGTGTCTGTTGAAAGAAGCTTTTAAGTATGTCCAAACATGTTTCTGCTCTTTCTCGCAATCTGATATCTTTTTGGTGACGTTTTAATTAATATTTTAGGACAAAGTATAGCTTGAATGCCGTATCACATGATTCTGCGATTTGCCTTGTAAAGAGAGCAATTGAACATGGAGTGAACGTAAAAGAGGTACCCTCTTAATCGATTATTAATTGATTGTCATATTTTGCTAGAAATTCAAGATATAACCCTAGAAATTGAAAGGGTGCGTTCTTTTGGAGCGAAGCAAATGTTTGATTCGACATTGTACCATTCTTTTCATTGCAGTAGCGTTGCTACTTCACTTTTCCTAACCAAATCAAGTGAATTGCTTTCGTAGCCATTCGGTTTTCTTGCTTAGCGAAGCAACAAAAATTTTCTTTGTTCTTTTGGAACTGATTCGGTTTTTCGTTTGTTGTTTCTTGGTGCGTCTTTAGGCTACGTGATAATTTAGGACTGGGTCGAGTCTGATTTTCGCGCCAAATTGGCGGGAGAGGCAACTGTTTAAGATCTGTGTCAAGATTTGTCAGCTGTTGGATTAAAATTTTTATTTATTGTTTGGATTTTTAAATTTTGCTGCGACTGCTACTTGAATGAGGATAGATACTTCTTGGAAGCATGAAATTCTCTTCGGAGACCGAATCAATTAATTCTTTTTGTTTTGCTTCGGTTCCAAGTCTTCGTAGAATCAAAGAAGCGAAGCAAATATTTGGTTCGCTTCAAAAAGAATGCACCCAAAGTATGCCATACCAGAATGTTATTTTAATTTTTTGTGCCTTCTCCACAGTAAAAAAAACCCAATAAAACAAATACTTATCTTTTACCTGGAATTGCAGCTATCTGATGTACACAGCAGTGCAGACAAAACATCAAATTTAGGCCATTAAAAAATACAACGTTAGCAAAAAGCTTGGACGATCGGTTGCAGTGGAAATCAAAATCGCTCTGCGTTCGCCATTCGCCGATCGGTTGCGAACGCCGAACAGCGAATTTGAACGAAGTGGAAATGGGCCTTTAAGGGTTTCAGAGTCCGTCCATATCAAAACCCGGAAGCTTTATTGTGAAGACAGAAATAGTTTCGTTTTCTCACTTTGACTCTACAAGTATTCTATTGGTCGTTCTGCTGTATCCCGTGAGCTGATTGGTGTTTAAAACACAATACCAGTCCAGCTTCACTGTTCTGATTAGTGCATTTCGACCCGCATCTGGGTATACATTCGACCTTAGGCAATTTTTTTGGCCTGCTTCTGACGTTTATACTCTGAGGAGTGTCTCAGACGAAAAAAGCCTGCCCAATCTAGAAGTATGCCCTACAATGTTTATCGCAATTTTTATTTGATTATTCTTTTAAACAGTTATATGTGGATACAGTTGGTGATGCTACCAAATATCAAGCCAAACTCAGCGCTATTTTCCCTGAAGTTGAAGTTACTGTGACACCAAAAGCTGATGCGAAATTCCCAATTGTGAGCGCAGCTAGTATCTGTGCAAAGGTATGCAGTAGAATTTTTCATTACTTGTGAAACATATACCCATATTGCGAGAAATAGTGGAGACAGATAACAAGCTAACTAATAAACAAACTAACTTGCTTACTTCCTAACAACCTAACGAACTAACTAACTAGCTAACTAACTAACTAATTAAATAACTAACCAACTAACTAACTATAACTAACTAACTGAGTACCCAACTTTAACTAACTAACTAACTAACTAACTAACTAACCAACTAACTAACTAATTAACTAACTAACTAAGTAACTACCTAGCTCATTAACTAACTAACTAGCTTACTTACGAACCAACTAACTAACCAACTAACTAACCAACTAACTAACTAACTATATAACTAACTACCTGAGATATTTCAGCTCGTTATCGGAATTTCAAATGTCGTACAACTAAAAGACTATTAAATAAACATGAAGTATTCAAATCTTTCGTTCGGTTATGTTTCAAGGTTGGAAGAGATCGAGCATTGAAAAGCTGGAAATTTACAGAAGGGATTGTCAATACCGAGTATGGTTCTGGATATCCAAGTGGTAGGTTGTATTGCAGCTCTTTCTTAATATGATTTACGAGCTAAGGGCCTGTTCATATGAGGCGGGGTATCCTGCTCAGCTGGGATACAGGGCGCAAATCGAAAAAATTATTGGGGGGGTGTCATGAAGTGGGACCGAAGGGTATTGGTCTTTGTGTGCCGAAAAGCGCACCCACCTAGGGGGGTTCGGGGGCATGCTCCCCTGGAAAATTTTGAAAAATTGGGTTGCTAGAATCGCTCTGGTGACCGTTTCAGGACTCTTTAATGTAATTTTGCGCAGCCCAGCTGTTGAAGAAAACCTAAGAAACAAAAAGTTTGGTAAAAATTTATGTCCATGTTGTAATGTCGCCTGGCGCCCGGAATTGTCCAGAAACATAAAAAATAAGGCCAGAAATGGCTGACACAACTTGTCTTTGTTGTACAGTTAGGCATCTCCTGATTAACGGCAGTATTGACTACCAATACATTGTACTGTCATGAAGGGATTGGGTTGCAATTGGCCGAAAGTTGTCCCGCCTAGCTGCTCTGGCATTTTGTTTGCAAATTTGTTCTTTCAAGGAAACATCATCACTATTTCCTGCAATGCAAAACAGGGTGGTGAATTAAGTTCAATGTTCAATGATCTGCATGAGAGCAATTTTTTACCAATTTTTCTTTGGGTTTCGGGTACAACTCTGTTTATTACTATTGAAAATGGAAATAATTTAGTTCAGAGCCAGATCGGGACCGACTTAATCACTATAAATTAGCTACTGGGACCGGTTGGAAAAATTATTGGGGGGGTGTCACACCCCCACACCCCCTCATTTGCGCCCCTGCTGGGATAGCATTACTAAGCAATCCCGACTTCTATTTGAAAACCTTTATCTTTCGATTTCGTGTTCATATAGCAAACGGGACATCCCGGCTAGCCGAAGTCTCGCTTGAAACAACCGGGAACTCGTTTGGCCGGGATGAAAAATTATCATATGAACACACCATCACAGCAAGACGGGATGAAACGGTTGTTACTGCGCATGCTTTTGTCTTTTTCTCAATTAGACTAAATGTGGCGCCGAATTTATCCCGCATGTTATTCCCTCTCATATGAACAGAACAAAAAACCTCTAGGCAGTGAAAAGTATCCCGATGACCCGGGACATCTCGCCTCATATGAACAGGCCCTAAAAAGTGAAATCTAAAACATATTGTTTAGTGAATATGCTGGGAATAAACACAAGGTGAAATTTATGATTAAATGGGAGTATTTAGGAGCAATTGTTTGGAATTTAGAAGTAGACACACTAACGAGAGTTTGATCGAGGGCGCTGTTGCTCCAAGGAAAGTGCCCTAGAAACTTTGATTGTAAAGGGGGCTAATTCAAATTTTACGTAGGTCCTCAAAAAAGGCCCTGTTTGAAATGGCGACCTCCTGGTGTCTCATTTCAAACTGTGAATTTAATTCCAGCAAGATTTTCGTCGCATTAAGTATCTTCATGGGTTTTACAAAAGTTACTTTACTTTACTTTAATGGGGCTGAAATGGAAATCTCCCAGTGTCTCGCTTAGCCACAACACTCCTGCTACAACCCAGTAGAGACGTGATGCCTGGGGCCTGATGAAATGAAAGTAACAAACTGCCAGACTTTCAAGGTATTAGGCGATGAGTGAGATGTTGGATCTCCTGGATATACTTTATGTTCTTCACCTTACAAAAGCCTAGTTCGGCCAATCCTTCAATACTGTGCACTGGCTTGGAAACCGTATAAAGTCACACAAATTAAGACATTAGAATCGGCGCAAAGACGAGCAACAAAGTTGGTGACGGAACTAAAAAATAAATCGTACACGGAACGCTTACTTGCCCTCGATCTCCCAACACTAAGCTAAGACGTGGAGATATGATTACAACTTTTGAAATCTACACGACGTGATTGATGCTGATAGCAAAAGATTTTTTGAACCAAGTACTTCAATTACAAGAGAACACAATCTGAAGTTTTTCAAATTTGCTTCATCGTCATACCTGAGGAAGAATTAATTCTCAAACAGAGTATTTAACGAATGAAACAATTTGCTAGCAACCGTAATCAATGCGAAATCACTTTTAGAGTTTGAGAAATTACATGACGATTTCTGCAGTAATGAGAAGTACAACTGTGAATAATAAACGCGAAAGGGTTTTATAGGCAAATGGCCTCCTTATCCCTCATTATATCATATTTTTATTTTTTATTCTCTTTAGATCCTCAGACAAAGAAATGGTTGAGAGAAGTCATAGATCCTGTGTTTGGTTATCCGCATTTTGTCAGATTCAGTTGGTCAACTGCTAGTAATATTCTTGAAACGTCAGCAAAAGCTGTTGAATGGTAATAATCGTAGTGCATTCATCCTCTAAGATCCAGATGGTGCTATCGTCCCATCCCTATATCCATTTGTCACTCTTCTATCTGAACAATGATGTATGGGCTTAAGATCCGCCACAGTGAGATACTAAGGGGAAGCAGTGAATGGAAACGATTGCAAGGCAGGCCACCGACTGATTTGAGAAGACTAGTTGAGAAAGATCTTGGATGGAGAAGACGTGGTGGAAGGGAAAGCTGAGGATCGGGATGGTTGGCGGATGAATGAATGAATGACTCCTCTATCTTTCTCCTTTCTCTATTTCCTTATTTTTTAGTTGCTGAATTGTACATAGAACTGCGAAGAACAGCGGAAATATTACCGGGCAAACTGCAGTTCCTTATTTTTCGTAGGAACGCCTTCGGTATTGCCTTATTTTCTGCAAGCTCTTCTTGTTTTTGTTTCACCTTCTTCTTTTCTTCTGGGTGTCTTGTTACCGTAGCTATTTTTCTAGTTTTTCCTTCTTTCGTTTTTTTATTTTCCCTCCTGTTTGCCTCTTTCTACTTTCATGGTTTTCTCCTCTTCTTCCTTACCTTCCACATATCTTATTTACTTCATCTGCAGCTTTTAACTAGATTTGACCTTCCTTCATCTATTTGTTCTTATTTGGTCCTTGGACTTGGCCCGGTTCAGTCTTAATCTATACTTCCTTTCAGTATTTCTCTTGTTTTTATTTTTTCTCATTCCTTCCTACTTGTCACTCTTCTTCTACGTCATCTTCTTCTTTTTATTGTTGAAATACTAAGTTTCTTTTCTTCTTCTGAGCTTTATTAGTGTTTTTGCCTCGCTATTCTGTACTTTGTTGCCCCTTTTTGTTCTATTTCTTCGTTCTTCTTCTTACTTCTTTCGTTCTTCTTCTTCTTTTGCTACTGTTTTTCTCATTACCTTTTCTTTACTTCTTTTTCTTCTTCCTCTTCGTCCTGTTCACCTTTTTTTCTGTTCTTCTTCCTTCCAATCTTCGTGACTTCTTGTTGCCATCTTCTCCCTGTCACTTCTTCTTTTTCTTGTATTGTTCTCTTTGGGGGTATATTTTTTTCCTCTTCATCTGGTGTTCCTGTTCTTCTCCTATTTTATTGCTGTTCTTCTTTCTACCAATCTTCTTGTCTACTTGTTGCCATCTTCTCACTGTCACTTCTTTTTCTGGTATTATTCTCTTTGAGAGTATATTTCTTTAATTTCTTTTATTCTTCTCCCTCTGGTGTTATGTTCTTCTCTTTAAATTTTGCTTAACTGTTATCTTCGTCCTCTTCTTCTTCCTCTTCGTCGTCTTCTTTACTTTTTGTTCCGGCTTCTGCCTGCCACTTCATTTTCTGTTGATAATCTCATTGTTATACGTCTTCTATACGTCTTCTTTATTTCTTTCTCTGTTTTTACTGTTCCTCTTCTTACTCTTTTTTCTTCTTTTGTTCTTCTTCCTCTGTTCTAACTAATCTTCTCCTTACTCTTTCTTTGTTTTTTTGCTTCTTTGTCTTCTTTGCTTTTTGCTATTGTCTTCTTCATGCCACTTCTTTTTCTAATCATTTTCTTACTTTGCCATACTTCTTCCCAGCACCTCTTTTATTCTTCTTCCTCTGTTGGTACTGTTCTTTTTCTTACTCTTTCTTTTCTTCTTTTTTCCTTCTTTCTCTGTTCCAACTAATCTTCCCTTTACTCTGTCATTACTTCTTTGCTTTTTGTTGCTGTCTTCTCCCCGTCACTTCTTTTCGTAATCATTTTCTTTTTTTGCTATACTTCTTCCCACCACTTCTTTTATTCTTCTTCCTCTGTTAGTACTATTCTTCTTCCTTTTCATTCTTTTCTCTTTCTACTTCCTGTTCGTGTTCTATGCTTTTGGTTTTTCATCTTCTCCCTTTCACTTCCTCTTTCTTTTCTCTTTGCTTATATACTTCTTCTTACTTCTTCTTTAATTCTTCCTCTGTTTTCTTTGATTCTTCTTCTTACTCTTTCTTTTCTTCTTTTTCTTCTCCTTCTCCTTCCTCTTCTGTTTCCTGTTTGCCTGTTCTCTCATTGTTGCGGTCTTCTCCTTTCACTTCTTATCTTAGCTTTTCCTTGATTATTTGTTGCTCTTCTTGTATTATTCTTCATTGTTGTTACTGTTCTTCTCATTTCTCTTTCTTTGATTATTTTTCCTTTTCTTCTGCTTCACCTTGTTGCCATCTCTTCTCTCTTTACTTCTTCTCCTCTTATTCTCTTCGTTACTACTTTTATTTTCACTCTACCATTTCTTGTTTCTCTTACCATTGTTGCTGTTCTTCCTCTTGCTGCTTCCTTATTTCTTCTGCTTCCTTTTATTTCATTCTCGCTCTTTCTTCCAACTTTCTTTCTTCTACTATTTCATTAGTTTATTCTTGTGATCACCCAAAGATTTTTTACCAAATAGGCAAGCACTTTACAGCGACCATTTTTCATTTAGTCCTTATTAGAGATTGTTAACTGTTAAGAAATATTTAGTAATTACATTTTATGTTTTTTTCCTTAATTATTGAATTTTTATTTCCTTTTTCAAAGGGATGACGACGAGGAAGTTGACGAAAGTGCAAAAAACACGGCGCCAATCACATCATTTTTTACTCAGAAGCCGAAAGACGATAAAATACAAAGACATAAATTCTTCTCAGAGAGAAAACTTGAACAAGTAACTGATTTATTTATCTAATTTCTCAAACTATTTATTAGTTAGTTGTAAATATGTGACAACTTGCCGTTTTCATTTTCTATATATAGGAAGATATTGCAAAGTCTCATGACATTAAACAGCTTTTTCACGGTCTCTGTGCTGTCTCTATGTTGTTGTACTATAAGATATTCAAGAGAGTCTGAGAGTTCTGGAGAAAGAATATTTCATCTGCGTGCATATTTGTCATGAATGGCGAACACTTGGATAGACTTGTCCCCAGGTGGCATGCCACAATAGATGAGATTCAAACCTTCAAACCTGGACTGCATGACCGGAGAGCCAACGATGTTTCCATTGAGCGGCAGAGCTCAATGAAATCACCGAGTAACTCTCTAAGTAATACAGCCTAAGCCTCTCCTCCAGTTTGTCTTTTTATGTTTCGGCTATGTTAAGCCTTCTTCAGCACCATACATATTTGCATATATTTGTCATGAATGGCGAACAGTAGAATAGGTTTTTCCACAAGTGGCATACCACAATAAATGGGATTCAAACCTGGACTTCATAACCTGAGCGCCAACGAAGTTTCCATTGAGCTACAGAGCTCAATGGAATCGCCAAGTAACTCTCCAAGTCATATAGCCAAAGGCTCTCCCCCCGTTTGACTTTTTGTGTTTTCGGCTATGGTAAGCCTTCTTCAGCATCATGCATATTTGTATATATTTGTCATGAATGGCGAACACTAGGATAGATTTTTTCACAAGTGGTATGCCAAAATTCATGGGATTTTAACCTGGACTGCATGGCCAAAGAGCCAATAACGTTTTCACTGAGCTATAGATCTCAATGTAATCTATGAGTTACTCTTCAATTCATACAGCCTAAGGCTCTCCCCCGGTTTTCCATCAGTTTGCCTCTTTTGTTTTTAGGCTATGTTGAGCCTTCTTAAGTACTATATATAGTCGCATATATTTGTCATGAATGGCGAACAATAGGATAGATTTTTCCACAAGTGGCTTGCCATAAAGGAATTCAAACCTGGGCTGTAAGGCCAGAGAGCAAGTGACTTTTTCATTGAGCTATAGAGCTCAATGAAATCGCCAAGTAATTCTCCAAGTCACATAGCCAAAGGCTCTCCTCCAGTTTGCCTGTGTTTTGTGTTTAAGCTATGCTGAGACTTCGTCGGCACTATACATACAGTATTTATGTTTATTTATCATGTATGTATACGTCGTTGGCTCTCTGGTCATGCAGTCCCGGTTCGAATACCGTCTATTGTGGTATGTCATTGGCATGCGTTTACATTGTGTACATTATTTGCGCAGACTCATCTAGTTGAATTCTATAAAAGACGCTTTGATTTTAGTTTCACTGTTGATATGCTCCTTATGCTTTTTAGAATTTGTGCAGTAGTTTAGCTTTAGGGTTTTGTTCTGCTGTTTTTACTGCATTAATGGTGGACCATGTATCTAAGGATATTGTGTCGAATATCTGTATACCAAATTCCCTTGGTTTCTTAATTTAGAAACAGGCAAATGGGATGAAGAAAGAAGGAATGAATAAATAAATGAATATTAAGAAGCAAAGTAGAAAGCATCTGTATTGCTGTTTGAATATTAATTTGTCGGCAAAGGAAACTCTGAAGGAATACAGTGAAATTTCAGCAATATTGCGCAACGTATATGCAAATGAAGATCGTTTCAAAAGGAATTTTTAAAAGCATATGTCCCTCTGGGTCTTTTTCTCATGGTTTGCAGAGGAATTTTCTGCTTGATCTTCAGATTAAATAAGCTCCAACTAATTGCTTGAGATTTTGTTTTCTTTCTACAGATGAATCTTTGTCTTCATAGTTAATTACTCTTAAGCTTATAAGTCGCTCAGGTCACTCATAGTAGAGCAAAGTTTTTGGTATCCTGCGCGCGGACTCAGTTGGTGTTACCGTAGAAGAGTTGAGTTGAATTTTAAGTTCTCAAGAAAGAAAGAAAACATTGAAACTTTAATTCAATTCAACTCTTCCTGGAGGTAAGCTGCTCAAGGGGCATTTCACTCTTCAAAGAAGCGTATGAGATTTCTATTAAAACTAAAGGATTTCCAAGGGATTTCCATGAAAACATAGTGAAGAAAACAACAGGATTTCCACCAAGGGTGTACGAGATATCCAATGCACTTAGACAACAGGTTTAACGAGGGTTAATGGCCATGGCCATCAGGGAAGGTTTAACGAGGGTTAATGACAGTTATACTTTTAGCGGAATTAATGATGTCTTTTTGGGGAAACTGACAGCAATGGCCTCTGCTCGTACTATTCACATATCTACATGTACTTATAAGGATCGTTTATCTCGGAAATTCGTTCGACTAGCGACTTGAAAGTTTGCGGTTTTAGCGTATAAAGCAAAGTCCTCAGAACCTGACCAAAACATTGCTGCTCAAACATTTGAGATTTGTTTTAAGAGTTATGTTTGACCGTTTGGCTACGTCACAGAACATGGTTTGCGAAACAAAATTCACAGACCCATTTGAGATTGCTTTTAAGCATTGTTTCACCGTTTGGTCACGTCACGAAACATTGCTTGAAAAGCACAAACAGCTGTTTTTGTTGGCAATGTTTTGAAACACTTTAAAACAATCTTTACTTGACTCGAAGCTAAATATCTTTGACAAGCAATGTTTTGCACATGGCAAATCGGTCAAACATTTTGCTTGAGAAACAAATTTCAAATGGTTGACAAACAATGTTTGATCGTTTGGCCAGAGCCTTAGGCCAGATCCAGAGCAATTTGAGATCTGCTTTTCAAGCAATGCAAACAATGTTTCATCGTTTTACCACGTCACAAAACACTGCTTGACAAGCATAAAAAAGGCTATTTTTGTTTGGCAATGTTTTTGAAATGCTTCAAAAAACATACTTCACTTGACTCTTAGCAAAACATTTTTGACAAGCAATGTTTTGCACATTGCCAAACGATAAAACATTTTGCTTGACAAGTAAATTTCAAATGTTTGACAAACAATGTTTGGCCGTTTGTTCATAGCCTTAGGCCAGAGCCAGAGCGATTTGAGATTTGCTTAACAATCAATGTTTTACAGTTTGGCCACGTCACGAAACACTGCTTGCAAAGCATAAAAAGCTGTTTTTTGGGCAATGTTTTGAAACACTTCAAAACATTCTTTACTTGACGCTAAGCAAAAAATTTTTGACAAGCGATGTTTTGCACATGACCAAATGGTCAAAAATTTTCTTGACAAGAAAATTTGATTTCGAATGTTTCACTAACAATGTTTGATCATTTGGCCAGGTAGGACCTTACAGTTCTGCCTGAAGCAAGCATAAAATGTTTTTGAAGTTTTCAAAGAACATCGCTGAGTCTATTCTGCTTCAAGTAATGTTTCGGCAAGTGGTCAAACAGTCAAACATTTTGCTTGACAAGCAAATTTTAAATGTTTGACAAACAATGCTTGATCGTTTGCCCAAGGCCTTTGACTGTCCTTTCTTCTTTAATTAAGAGCCCAAAATTGTTTGTACGGAATTATCACTGACATTTTATTTACCACGTATGCTGAAATTTGACAAATTGTTTTCTTTCGAGGTTTCTTCAAGGTCTGTCAGTACAGGAGTGTTGAAGTAAAATTCAAGAAAGAATCTCGTATTGAGACATAAGGCCGTGGCCAAACGATCAAAAATTGTTTAGCAAACATTTGAGATGCACTTAACAAGAAATTTAAATGTTTGTCCATTTGTTTCAATAACAAGATAAGAATGTTTTTGGGAAATTTAAAAAGCCCTTTATGCTTGTAACAAACAAAAAATGTTGACAAAAAATTTTTTGTGATGGGCAAACGGTGAAACATTTTGTTTCAGAAATAAATCTCAAATGATTTACCAAGAAAAGAATGATTTTGTTGTAGTATGTAGCTCAGTTCTTAGTCTTTCTAAAGAGGTGTTCAACTGGAATTTTAAGAAACTCAACTTTCTTAGGAAACCTCAAACCTCAGTTCTGAAGCTTTTTCTTATGAAATTCAATGTAAAACATACAAGCCTTTTTCTTTCAAAACCACAATTTGGCTGAAAGATTTTTCCATCATATAGTTCCAGATTTTAACCTGATGTTATCCTTTGCGTTGCTTTGGAAAAGTTTTTTAATCTTAAGCCAAGCAACCCGTGGTTTCAACTGTTCGGTATAAAGAACATTTTTGTTTTTCTAATTAATAGAATTAGGAGATTCACTACTCGTGCATAATTCATTGATAAACGAGAAAATTTGGCTTCTGAACCAGCTTTGAAAACTCGAAATTTAAAGAGATTTCTAAGTGATTTCGGATCTGTTCTGAAAAGCAGGCCTGATTGTAATCGCTATACAGTATCATACTTTTTTGATGTTTAGCATTAAAAGATCACGCACATGCAAAAATTAATGTTTAAAGGGAAGAACTAACTAACATGCTAGCAAAAAAAGCTAAAAATCCTTCAAAGACGAAAACAATATTTTTTGACATGCCACTCCCTAATTGTTTGGCTGGAAGGATGCAGCTAAAATTAAAATAAATTTAAGATAGACTTTGGGAGCATTTTTTACAGGAAAATAATTTTGAAACAATGTGAAAGGAATAAAAGAACCGAGAAAAAGCTGGAAAAGCATAAAAAGATAGAGGGCTTCTTTTATGACATTTCCTAAAGTTTTTCTCACACTGGCTTCTCTCCATATAGTACAGAGCACTCGACGGATCTCTCCACGGCTGTTTTAATTTAAAACTGTAATTTTTATTGAACATCTCGAATAAAAACTTTACAAATTCGATTATTTGCAATTAAATAATAAACAATAAAAGCTCTAACAAATTAATTGAAATAATAGGTTTGACAGATCGTCCCATCCTTTCAGTTCCATGTTACACAATAGAACGACGAAGGGCCTCGACTTGACATCATCCCAAAAGCTTCGATTTGTGAGCAAGAACAGCGGACATGAATGCTAAAGCACGTATTTCTGGCCCAAAATCTCGGCATTTTTGAGCCGTTATCAACTTCGAAAGTCAAAGGAATTCAAACTAAAACTTATGGATGGAGCTTGAAAACATTGTGGCCAACACGGTCTATCTGAAAGCCAGGGAAAGTGAGTTACTTTTGTCATTATCGCAATCCAACTTAGGAGTTATCCTCTCATCTTTCACTCCAATTCTTTTACTCAATTATCTTGAAATAATTGAAAAAACCCTTTTAAATAGTTTTATTTTGATGCTAAACTATTAGATTTCAGCCAGAGTGAGAAAGATATTTCATTTGTGGCTGTTTTGTGTTTAATATCAAGAATAATTGTGCAATTGATACACAAGATTTGAACTTCTGATTAGGCCCTCCCTCCCTGTTGCTTCCTCTCGTCGATATTTGAAATCGTCACAGCCCATTTTCAAAGTTTTATCTCAGGAGGTTCACTTCTTTTAATAAACTATAAATTTACAGCCTCAGTTGCTGTTTTGATTTACCTAAAATACCAATATCTTTGAATCTGGAGGAATTCGATGTTCTAGAGGGATTTGTTGTCATCATTTCCGTGTGTGTAGGGAAAATATTTGCGGGCAGAGTTTCTCCTTTCAACTTCACCGCTTGTTGGAATTTCATGGAATTTACTGGGGTCTTTAGCAAAATGATTAAATTAAAGGCTTTGAACAAAATTAGGAATTATACCCCTAGACCCAAAGTGTTGAGCTGTACGTGTAAAGGAATGGGGAGTTTTTTAAAATATAACCATAGTTAGGCCTAGTACCTATGTACACTATCGTGCTTTGTGCTTTTGATTTCTTTTATCAGTATGTTAACAGTGTTCAAAATTGATAAAATCAGCTGTTTAATATTATCTCACAAACATCATTAGCCTCTAAACCCATCAGTTTAATTTTCATACTATCAGTTTAAGTTTTGCCTTTTTGAAAATATATCCTTTTGTAAAACCTTTGAACAATGTTTCATCAGTGTTTGAAAATAAAGAGAAAAGCTTATAACAGCAAAGATCATGGCCTATTATCCTCAAAATCTAGTTGGAGCCATAAAATTGAGACATTTGTTCCCTAATTGGCCTCCCTCACCAATTTAACAAATTTTTTATAAATTTCATTTTACAGTCACTCCTCCCCTTAAAACTAGTGCCCCCCCACAAATTGGAGCCAATTTGAACTTTAATCTTAAAAAATCACAGATAATTATTCTTTGTGGCATTAAAACATCTAAAAATGGTAAAATTGTTACCAAAAATTATGTGTAACGGCAGATGTTTAAACCCCCTGATAACCCTCTCAAAAGCCTTGCTTTATGGTCACCAAAAGCAGGGCAAAGCAGCAAAAACAGAAGCAGCTAATTTACCCTGAATAACAAGAACTCAGCTGTTAATTTGGTTAATTTTGTAGAGGATAAGGTGGCCCACTTGTGCCCCTGCTGCCCCCATGGTTCCCGTAACCACATTGGAAAAATTGAAGAGATAAAATTGCTATCTAGAAAAGGCTATTTATATTGCCGATTATTTTACCTGTTTCTTGTGAAGAAATATAGACTTAATTGTGGAAAGAAATAACATGTTATCCACATCAGGGTTTTCTTTTTTATCCTGATAATTTCGGTCTATTCCTGACACTTTACACTCTGAAGAGTGTCAGTCCTTGAATTCTCCAATTTTCAACATTTTTGTAAGTTCTTTTAGGGATTTTCAGTTCTTGTACTAACACAGGAGGGTACTTAGTATAATTTGGGTACGGGTATGTGCCACGCATATGGGTGGGTTTTCAGCCCTGAAATTCTCTAAACATGGATATGATTTTTACCAAAACCCCATAAAAGTGGGTGGCAAATTGAAGAAAAGTCAAAAGTTTAACTTTAATTCGGTCAAAAAGTGGTAAAATTGCTTCAAAATTGTTTGTAGTACAATTATTCTAATATTCTGCTTATTTTTACTCATACAATAGGGTCTGTTTGTGCAAAGGTTTACATTATAAGTGGGTGGGTTTCCAATATCGGGGTTGCACATCCCCGTCCATTCATAAGTCATGTTCCCCCTGGGTACCAACATCATACCCACATTTCCTTTTTAATTGCATAAGTATCCATTGTTTGAGCTAGTACCGTAGAGTTGGGTACTATAGTGAAAAGGGTCTGGGGTCCTGGCTCTATGAGCAACAAAAGGTGGGGGCTGTGGTTTAGGGGGGGGGGTTCAGAGGCTATAGCTCCCTGGCTTTTTCACACAACCAAAAGTTTGTTTGAACTTATGATGTAACATCTGGCCTAATTCAAACCCAATGTTTAAGAATTTGGCCAAAAAGCAAAACGTTGCTTGTCAAACATTTTTGCTAGCTAGAAGCAGAAGATGTTTTTCAAGTTTTCTGAAAACCCAATGAAGGATTCAGCTTGTCAAGCAGTGTTAGCAGTGTTAAGAAATGTTGTGCAGCAAATCTTAATGTTTGACCAGCAATGTTTCACCCATTGGCTAGAGCGTTGATTTGTCTGTTTATTAAAGAATAATAAATTTTCTTGCTTCTTTCTTGTTTTTAAGCGAAGTCCACTAGCGTTATCACCCCCTAAAAATGTTGGGAGACTGTAACAAAAATGTGTTTTGTATATAGTTGAAGGACTTAAAAAAACAATATTTCCAGAGTCTTGAAAAAGTTACGGTCATTTGGTCATTGACTGGATACAGGTCAGTTAGAACAAAAGAGAATCTCATGCCACACCCAAGTCACACCTTTTTTCATTGTTAAGTGAACAAGGTTTTCAGCTGAGTGTTTTTTTGGAGGAAGATTGATGAGTGACAAACATTTCTGAAACTTCACATCTGCTGGTTTCAATTCAGTTTACTTGTTAATTAGGTTGTAAGAATGAGGTGTACCAACTTCTGATTTTCTTTACTGGTGTGATATTTCAAGAAATTTCAAATATTTGTACGAAAATGCAGGGTCCAGTTAATTCGTTTTCTCTTAGCATGCAAAGATTAACTCACTAGCAGATTGGATGTTCTGGACGTTTGGCCCGGACCTTGTAAACTAAAAGCCTCAAAAGTTGGAAAATCTCGGTGTGTCAGGCAAGGGTTCCTTGATTTGGGAAATTAGAAGCCAACATTTCAGCTTTTCTGCGAATTATGTAGCTGAAAACAGAAGGGGGAGGGAAGGGATAATGAAATGTTCCGTGAAACTATCTTATCTGACACCCCTTTCGGAGAACGAAATGTAAGAAAATAATCAAAATATAAGATTGCCATATATTACCATCGATTGCCATAGATACGACATTACCTGACGGCGGGCACTTGACTAGCTTTTGGTAACGGACACGATGCCCGATTTCGCTCGTTTTTTTCTACCAATTTTACGAAAAGGAATTCCCGGCTTTATACCAATTTTAAGCATACGTTTTCCTGGATATACCGAACATTGAAATTCTGTTATATCTAAAATAGGTAGCTACCGTTCTTTATAGCTCCCAAAAT
>JACTAT010000019.1:51119-75716 GCA_014526335.1 Chrysaora quinquecirrha | reverse complement strand
AAAAGGATTTCCAAGAAAACAAAAGGATTTCCAAGGGATTCCAAGCAAACAATAGGACTTCCATCAAAGGAATACGAGATTTTAAAGAAGTGAATTGCCTCTCGACTTTATCCTTTTTGCAATTCAATTACTGATATCTTTTGGTGTGGTTAAAAAGCTTTTAGTGATCGACAATTCTTGTTATGATATACTTAATTTTCTCAACTCCGTCCAACTCTTCTTACTCAAAAATGGTAGGTAAGGCTTTTCCGTTAGAAAATTTCATTCTTGGGAAATTAAGAAACTTTTACTATGACATTAAAAGGGCAATAACCTAAGAAATCCTACTATAATTGCTGGACCAATGTTTGTTATGAAAATGGGCGTAATTGAGTGGCAAATCTAAGTCTGCAAAATAACGTCAGACTTGGAAGAGGTTGAAAGATCCGTATTTTCTTCATTATAAAGCGCCCAGGGTGCTTGTTTGAAAGTCCATCTCAAAGAGGAGCAATTATTGAAAATAAATGAATAAACCAACGTTCTGTTGAAAAGTAAGTTTTACAGCAACTGACAAAAGGTGTTGTCCCTTATTACCTGCAATCAAGAGCTCGCACATACACTATCAAGAGTGTCTGAGTGCCTGAGATCAACCTGATCGGCAGCTCAATCCAAGGGGGCCCTTATTCGCGGGGAGAGAGTGCGGGAGCTTATTCGAATATACGGTATCTCCCAATTAAATGCAAAACATTTTGAACTTGATTTTAAAACGTGTATTTTGATTATGGAGAATGAGAGTGATTTTTGTTACCTGTTTACCTATAGAGAAAAATGTTTTTTTAGGATTCTTTTCAACGTCTTCGGTCTGTTGTAACTGAAGACGTTTTGGAAGAAGTTAAACAAAGATCTTCCAATGGACCGGCTGCTGATCTTCTTGCAAATTGTGCCAGGTTTGCTCCATCTTCATTTATCCATTTTCATTCAGCTACTTTTTATGATAAAGAAGCAATCTTCATTTTAATTGCGTCGCAATCCGGATCGTCAAGCAATATTTACTTAATGTGTATCTATTTTAAAGCTCGGTACCACTTGAATGGTATTCATTTTTCTTTGTTGCTGTACTACTATAACGAGGCAGAAACAGAAAGAGGCTTCTTAAATATGGTTTGAGAGGGCAGCGTAGTGTAGTGGCTAGCATTTGTGCCACTTAATTCAATTCAATTCAATTCCAATTCAATTCAAATTTATTTGTAAAATACAAGTTTACAAAAGGAAGTTTAAGTATAAAAATACTTGTATTCTACGCGACCCAAGAGAAGCAGAGCTTATCTAAGCTTGGGCCGCTAAATTGAAGTTTAAAAGTAACATCAGCATCAATTTATATAAGCTACAATAATCAATTACAACTTTCATACAAATCAGTTACAAAGCAATGAAGAAAACTTGTACTTTAGGTCTGTGATTCAAATCCAGGCTCGAGAGCACATATTTACAAGGTGTAAAACCTTGCTCTCTGAATCGAGTGATCCCGTAAACTTGGGGGCCCGTCTCAAAATTTATTGCAAAGTTTAAAGAAACACCAAGAACGTAAGAAATGCTCTGGTAGTGACCACCCTTAATGCAAGTGAAGAGGTCCACTTGGCGTTGATATTCCAATAGTGACTGCTTAATGAATAAGACCTCAAGATTAGCCACACCTTTCAGCAGTAGAAATGGAATTTTGTCAGGCACTGTCAAACAATAATTAACTATTTTAGTTTAACTATTGACCCACGAAAGTGCTGTAGTGTCGTGGCTGACCTAGGGCGACCTAGGGTGTCAGAAGCTCGGTGTTGTAAGGGTTAGAGCCCAGCCACGGTAGCGTCAGAGCCAGGGTTGAGGTCTCGATTAGTTAAACCTACTACTGCTATCCTAGCCGCTGGCGCTAAAACACCTTTTCACCTTCACGTTGGTTCATCCAGACAGTTTAATTCAGTGTACATAAAAATCTACGGCTACAAATTCTGGCTGCTCAAGGGACATTTCTGCCAATGTCCGATAATTTTGTGAAAGTTTTATTTCATCTACTCTCCTATATATGACTATTATTGATATTTTAGGGATGTTAGAGAATACTTAAAAGGAACTCCTTATCAAGAATATTTAGAAAGTATGTTTTTCAAGCGATTTTTACAATGGAAATATCTCGAGAGGTAAATCATAATCTTATAATGTTTTAGACGCTGTAGCATTGGACTTTTTATACTGTCTATGAAAATCGAAACTCTTGAAAGATTAACTCCTAAAAGGAAATTGATTTTCCAGCCCCCGTTTTTGTTTCATCATCGATGGTCATCATTCATCGGAAGAGCCTAAAAAGTACCCCCCCCCCCCCAATATAAAAGCGCTGTGGTAGAATCTTGCCAAACCTAAACCAAGGCAAACTTCAACTTGATAAGCATCTCTCGTTCAAAATTGTAAACCCTATCGGCTTTATTCTATAGGCTAGTGCAAACTCAGAACCTTGTAGTCACAAATACAGGTTTTACCAAAATGACAAGAGGCAAGGTACAAAAGAGAAGATAGGAAGGAAAAAGAAACGAAAAGAATTTTTTAACTACTGGAGAGTATGTTCAAATGTTTTCCATTTGGCATGTCAGATATATATCAATAAATATTGACGGTGCTGAAGAAGGCTCAACAAAGCTGAAATACAAAAAATGTCAAACGGGAAGAGAGCTTTGGGCTGTATGATTTGGAGAGTTACTCAGTGATTTCATTGAGCTCTATAGCTTAGTAAAAACTAATCATTGGCTCTGTGATAATGTATTCTAGGTTCAGATCCCATTATAATGTGGTATGACATTCGTGGAAAAATCTTTCCTGATGTTCGCCATTCATGACAAAAATATCTATATCTTTATCTTTATCTTCTATACCAAGCTTTTCCTCTAGCCAGCACCCTTTATTTGTTACTTCGTATGAGTACAAATGTTTACACTAAAATTAAAACAAATAAAAATAATTGTTTTGTATTTTTTTTTCAGGAGGCCAGTAACTAAAAGTCTGTTTAGGCATTATAGAGTTTTAGGAAAGGGCGGATTCGGAGAGGTAAATAGAACATATTTTTATGACTTGTATTGATCTTCTTGTGATTTAGATGTATTTCCCTATATAAAATTAAAGAGCTAGAAAAAGAAGTAGAAGCTATATCAATAAAGACATACCCCATTAAATCGTCATAAGTTGATATACCATGCAACTCTTTGCTGGAAAACCCGGAACTTGTAACGGCATCATATTCTTATTAGGAAAGTAGGAAAGCTACATTAATTCTTTTAGAGACATACGCAACTTAGAAATTGCGATGGAAAGTGGAGAAAACATTTCAAGGCTTTTTTCTTACGATACTCCTCGTAGTATAAATGCCAGAAACAGACCGAAACAAGTAACTACTGTGGAATTCATACCAAGATGCGGATCGAAGTGGACCTTTTCTCCTTGTGATTCGAAAATCAAGTGAAAATGGCTATTTCCCAGTGTTCCATAACTAAGTGCTTCACTATGCATTTCAATGCAGCCAAAGTTCTTTTAGTTTTTAGCACTTGGAAAGTTCTTCCATCAGTTCAAAAGGATTGGCTAGCTGCTGTCCCAGATCTCAAATTTAGGTTCAGCAACAAGCTATGACTGTGAGAAAGTGCATATGTAGCTTAACTGTGTAGCTATTTGAGCCATGTTTTGCTCATTTTTGTGCTTCACGTAGATCGATTATACGTACGGAAGAATCAATCAGGCAGAATTTATATCAAGATGCGGATCGAAATGCACCTTGTCTCTTTGCGATTCATAAATCAAATGAAAAGGCCATTTATTAGGCTTTTCGCTTCTGCCAACCCTAAATTGATTTTTAGCACTCGGAACGTTCTGCCATCCATTCAAAAGGATTGCTTATCTGATGTCCCAGATCTTAAACACAGGTTCGGCCCAGCTCATACCAATCCGAAAATGCATATATTTCATTCACAGACTAAGCATCTTATTTAGCTAATTGTTTTTGTTTCACTTTCTGGACAACGCATTAATCCATTATTCTTGTGTTTTGTCTCTGCATACATTTTGAAAAATCCTTGTAAACTCACAGATTAATTTTTTTCTTGGCAGTCTTTTCCTCAACTTCTTTTTAATACCAACACTGATCTACAAACACACTTTAAACACACTTGTCATTTCTCCTTGAGTGCAGTTTAAGTATGCGATAAATTTCAAGCAGGTTAATTCTTTCTCTCGTGATTTTGTAGGTATGTGCTTGTCAGAGTAGAGCAACTGGTCAAATGTACGCAATGAAAAAACTCGAAAAGAAACGAATTAAGAAACGGAAAGGAGAAGCGATGGCATTAAATGAAAAACAACTACTTGAAAGGATAGACTGTTTATTTGTCGTAAGTATTTTTCATAATATTGCATTACTTTCAATACTCTAAACATCTTTTACCATTGCCAAAGTTGCTTGAGCTTGCAATTCATACAGTCGATACTTTTCGATTAACTCATTCTTTCTTCTGCTATAAACTGCCTTGCATGAGTTCGAAATATCTCATACAATTACATAAATTACATCTTGCACTCTCTCTTACCATCAACTGATTTCATTTAACTCATTTTCTCTTCTGCTGCAAACTGACTTGCATCAGTTGGAAGTATCTCATACCATTACATGAGTTGTATAAGCTTGCACTCTCTCTTACCATTAACTGATTTCAATTAACTCATTTTCTCTTCTGCTATAAACTGACTTGCATCAGTTGGAAGTACCTCATACCATTGCATGAATTGCATTAGCTTGCACTCTCTCTTACCATCAACTGATTTCAATTAACTCATTCTCTCTTCTGCTATAAACTGACTTGCATCAGCTTGAAGTATCTCATACCATTACATGAATTGCATTAGCTTGCACTCTCTCTTACCATCAACTGATTTCAATTAACTCATTCTTTCTTCTGCTACATACTGACTTGCATTATTTGGAAGTATCTCATACCATTACATGAGTTGCATAAGCTTGCACTCTCTCTTACCATCAACTGATTTCAATTAACTCATTCTCTTCTGCTATAAACTGACTTGCATCAGCTTGAAGTATCTCATACTATTACATGAATTGCATTAGCTTGCACTCTCTCCTACCATCAACTGATTTCAATTAACTCATTCTCTCTTCTACTATAAATTGACTTGCATCAGTTGGAAGTATCTCATACCATTACATGAGTTGTATAAGCTTGCACTCTCTCTTACCATTAACTGATTTCAATTGACTCATTCTCTCTTCTGCTATAAACTGACTTGCATCAGCTTGAAGTATCTCATACCATTACATGAATTGCATTAGCTTGCACTCTCTCCTACCATCAACTGATTTCAATTAACTCATTCTCTCTTCTGCTACAAACTGACTTGCATCAGTTGGAAGTATCTCATACCATTACATGAGTTGCATACGCTTGCACTCTCTCTTACCATCAACTGATTTCAATTAACTCATTCTCTCTTCTGCTACAAACTGACTTGCATCAGTTGGAAGTATCTCATACCATTACATGAGTTGCATACGCTTGCACTCTCTCTTACCATCAACTGATTTCAATTAACTCATTCTCTCTTCTGCTACAAACTGACTTGCATCAGTTGGAAGTATCTCATACCATTACATGAGTTGCATACGCTTGCACTCTCTCTTACCATCAACTGATTTCAATTGACTCATTCTCTCTTCTGCTATAAACTGACTTGCATCAGCTTGAAGTATCTCATACCATTACATGAATTGCATTAGCTTGCACTCTCTCTTACCATCAACTGATTTCAATTAACTCATTCTCTCTTCTGCTACAAACTGGTTTGCATCAGTTGGAAGTATCTCATACCATTACATGAGTTGCATAAGCTTGCACTCTCTCTTACCATCAACTGATTTCAATTGACTCATTCTCTCTTCTGCTATAAACTGACTTGCATCAGCTTGAAGTATCTCATACCATTACATGAATTGCATTAGCTTGCACTCTCTCTTACCATCAACTGATTTCAATTAACTCATTCTCTCTTCTGCTACAAACTGACTTGCATCAGTTGGAAGTATCTCATACCATTACATGAGTTGCATAAGCTTGCACTCTCTCTTACCATCAACTGATTTCAATTAACTCATTCTCTTCTGCTATAAACTGACTTGCATCAGCTTGAAGTATCTCATACTATTACATGAATTGCATTAGCTTGCACTCTCTCCTACCATCAACTGATTTCAATTAACTCATTCTCTCTTCTACTATAAATTGACTTGCATCAGTTTCTGACTTGCATCAGTTTGAAGTATCTCATACCATTACATGAGTCGTATAAGCGTGCACTCTCTCTTGCCATCAACTGATTTCAATTAACTCATTCTCTCTTCTTTTACAAACTGACTTGCATCAGTTTCTGACTTGCATCAGTTTGAAGTATCTCATACCATTACATGAGTTGTATAAGCGTGCACTCTCTCTTGCCATCAACTGATTTCAATTAACTCTTTCTCTCTTCTGCTACAAACTGACTTGCATCAGTTTGAAGTATCTCATACCATTACACGAGTTGTATAAGCTTACACTCTCTCTTGCCATCAACTGATTTCAATTAACTCATTCTCTCTTCTGCTACAAACTGACTTGCATTAGTTGGGAGTATCTCATACCATTACGTGAGTAAGCGTGCACTCTCTCTTGCCATCAACTGATTTCAATTAACTCTTTCTCTCTTCTGCTACAAACTGACTTGCATTAGTTGGGAGTATCTCATACCATTACGTGAGTAAGCGTGCACTCTCTCTTGCCATCAACTGATTTCAATTAACTCATTCTCTCTTCTGCTACAAACTGACTTGCATCAGTTGGGAGTATCTCATACCATTACATGAGTTGTATAAGCGTGCACTCTCTCTTGCCATCAACTTATTTCAATTAACTCATTCTCTCTTCTGCTACAAACTGACTTGCATCAGTTTCTGACTTGCATCAGTTTGAAGTATCTCATACCATTACATGAGTTGTATAAGCTTACACTCTCTCTTGCCATCAACTGATTTCAATTAACTCATTCTCTCTTCTGCTGCAAACTGACTTGCATCAGTTTCTGACTTGCATCAGTTTGAAGTATCTCATACCATTACATGAGTTGTATAAGCTTACACTCTCTCTTGCCATCAACTGATTTCAATTAACTCTTTCTCTCTTCTTTTACAAACTGACTTGCATCAGTTTCTGACTTGCATCAGTTTGAAGTATCTCATACCATTACATGAGTTGTATAAGCGTGCACTCTCTCTTGCCATCAACTGATTTCAATTAACTCTTTCTCTCTTCTTTTACAAACTGACTTGCATCAGTTTCTGACTTGCATCAGTTTGAAGTATCTCATACCATTACATGAGTTGTATAAGCGTGCACTCTCTCTTGCCATCAACTGATTTCAATTAACTCATTCTCTCTTTTACAAACTGACTTGCATCAGTTTCTGACTTGCATCAGTTTGAAGTATCTCATACCATTACATGAGTTGCATAAGCGTGCACTCTCTCTTACCATCAACTGATTTCAATTAACTCATTCTCTCTTCTGCTATAAACTGACTTGCATCAGTTGGGAGTATCTCATACCATTGCATGAGTTGTATAAGCTTACACTCTCTCTTGCCATCAACTGATTTCAATTAACTCTTTCTCTCTTCTGCTACAAACTGACTTGCATCAGTTGGGAGTATCTCATACCATTACATGAGTTGTATAAGCGTGCACTCTATCTTGCCATCAACTGATTTCAATTAACTCATTCTCTCTTCTGCTACAAACTGACTTGCATTAGTTGGGAGTATCTCATACCATTACGTGAGTAAGCGTGCACTCTCTCTTGCCATCAACTGATTTCAATTAACTCTTTCTCTCTTCTGCTACAAACTGACTTGCATTAGTTGGGAGTATCTCATACCATTACATGAGTTGTATAAGCTTACACTCTCTCTTGCCATCAACTGATTTCAATTAACTCATTCTCTCTTCTGCTACAAACTGACTTGCATTAGTTGGGAGTATCTCATACCTTTACGTCAGTAAGCGTGCACTCTCTCTTACCATCAACTGATTTCAATTAACTCATTCTCTCTTCTGCTACAAACTGACTTGCATCAGTTGGGAGTATCTCATACCATTACGTGAGTAAGCGTGCACTCTCTCTTGCCATCAACTGATTTCAATTAACTCATTCTCTCTTCTCCTACAAACTGACTTGCATTAGTTGGGAGTATCTCATACCATTACGTGAGTAAGCGTGCACTCTCTCTTGCCATCAACTGATTTCAATTAACTCATTCTCTCTTCTGCTACAAACTGACTTGCATTAGTTGGGAGTATCTCATACCATTACGTGAGTAAGCGTGCACTCTCTCTTGCCATCAACTGATTTCAATTAACTCATTCTCTCTTCTGCTACAAACTGACTTGCATCAGTTGGGAGTATCTCATACCATTACGTGAGTAAGCGTGCACTCTCTCTTGCCATCAACTGATTTCAATTAACTCATTCTCTCTTCTGCTACAAACTGACTTGCATTAGTTGGGAGTATCTCATACCATTACGTGAGTAAGCGTGCACTCTCTCTTGCCATCAACTGATTTCAATTAACTCATTCTCTCTTCTGCTACAAACTGACTTGCATCAGTTGGGAGTATCTCATACCATTACGTGAGTAAGCGTGCACTCTCTCTTGCCATCAACTGATTTCAATTAACTCATTCTCTCTTCTGCTACAAACTGACTTGCATTAGTTGGGAGTATCTCATACCTTTACGTCAGTAAGCGTGCACTCTCTCTTACCATCAACTGATTTCAATTAACTCATTCTCTCTTCTGCTACAAACTGACTTGCATCAGTTGGGAGTATCTCATACCATTACGTGAGTAAGCGTGCACTCTCTCTTGCCATCAACTGATTTCAATTAACTCATTCTCTCTTCTGCTACAAACTGACTTGCATTAGTTGGGAGTATCTCATACCATTACGTGAGTAAGCGTGCACTCTCTCTTGCCATCAACTGATTTCAATTAACTCATTCTCTCTTCTGCTACAAACTGACTTGCATTAGTTGGGAGTATCTCATACCATTACATGAGTAAGCGTGCACTCTCTCTTGCCATCAACTGATTTCAATTAACTCATTCTCTCTTCTGCTACAAACTGACTTGCATCAGTTGGGAGTATCTCATACCATTACGTGAGTAAGCGTGCACTCTCTCTTGCCATCAACTGATTTCAATTAACTCATTCTCTCTTTTGCTACAAACTGACTTGCATTAGTTGGGAGTATCTCATACCATTACGTGAGTAAGCGTGCACTCTCTCTTGCCATCAACTGATTTCAATTAACTCATTCTCTCTTCTGCTACAAACTGACTTGCATCAGTTGGGAGTATCTCATACCATTACGTGAGTAAGCGTGCACTCTCTCTTGCCATCAACTGATTTCAATTAACTCATTCTCTCTTCTGCTACAAACTGACTTGCATTAGTTGGGAGTATCTCATACCATTACGTGAGTAAGCGTGCACTCTCTCTTGCCATCAACTGATTTCAATTAACTCATTCTCTCTTCTGCTACAAACTGACTTGCATTAGTTGGGAGTATCTCATACCATTACGTGAGTAAGCGTGCACTCTCTCTTGCCATCAACTGATTTCAATTAACTCATTTTCTCTTCTGCTATAAACTGACTTGCATCAGTTGGAAGTATCTCATACCATTACATGAGTTGCATAAGCGTGCACTCTCTCTTACCATCAACTGATTTCAATTAACTCATTCTCTTCTGCTATAGACTGACTTTTATCAGCTTGAAGTATCTCATACCATTACATGAGTTGCATACGCTTGCACTCTCTCTTACCATCAACTGATTTTAATTAACTCATTTTCTCTTCTGCTATAAACTGACTTGCATCAGCTTGAAGTATCTCATACTATTACATGAATTGCATTAGCTTGCACTCTCTCCTACCATCAACTGATTTCAATTAACTCATTCTCTCTTCTACTATAAATTGACTTGCATCAGTTGGAAGTATCTCATACCATTACATGAGTTGTATAAGCTTGCACTCTCTCTTACCATTAACTGATTTCAATTAACTCATTCTCTCTTCTACTATAAATTGACTTGCATCAGTTGGAAGTATCTCATACCATTACATGAGTTGTATAAGCGTGCACTTTCTCTTGCCATCAACTGATTTCAATTAACTCATTCTCTCTTCTGCTATAAACTGACTTGCATCAGTTGGAATTATCTCATACCATTACATGAATTGCATTAGCTCGCACTCTCTCTTACCATCAACTGATTTCAATTAACTCATTCTTTCTTCTGCTACATACTGACTTGCATTATTTGGAAGTATCTCATACCATTACATGAGTTGTATAAGCTTGCACTCTCCTTTTATCTCGACAAATTTCTATTCTTCTATTATGTCCCCTGACACAAACTGTGTTGCATAGGTTGATAGTCTTAGACCATCCTTGCTGAATTAGCATTCAATACAGTTGATGTTGTTTTATAGCCTCTTCTTCTTTAGTCAGTATTCCAAACCTTTTTTCTAACAGGCTATCGCATTTTTCTCTGATTGTTTAAAATACCACATGAATAACTGACTACTCTGAGATTAACGTTAATAAATATATGTTGCTTTCTTGCTTTGTTGCTTGCTTTAAAACATGTCATTCAGTCACAATGAGTTAGATTTCTTCTAATAAATTGGATTTGAGTTACTTAGAAGAAGAGCGGTTGCCTTGGAGTGATATTTCAATTTGTCTCTATTCAGAATATGCTTAATGTCAATACTTCATACCGTCTGCTTTATGGTGACTTATCTGGCATACAATCTCATGCTGTCCTTTGTCATCTTTTCATCCAACTCTAATGAGCTAGATGACAGTATTTTTGAATTTTTCCTGTCAATCTGAACCTAGACTTGTGTTTTGGAAAGAACAAATCAGAAACAAGATATTTTGATGCAAGTTACTCTTGGATTCAATATCATTTATGCTTCTTGATGCGTCTCATGGACTGTACCTCACTTGACTACACTTGACTCCCACATTGTCCTAGACTCTCCCCAGACTCTCTCTAGGCACACTTCTTGTGCCACTAGTGAGCAATGAGGCAATTTTCCTATTATTCAGGTATCAGGCATTTTTCCTATTATTCAATTTACGTGTTACTTCATTTCAGAACAGCTCCCAGTCTACATTCCCTTACCATTCATGGTGTTTGACGTCATGGCCTAATCCTACTCGCTCGTTGTGTCAGAAGCTCAGCGAGGTCAAGTTTCTAGCCCCAACTACACTAGTCTCGCAGACAGGGTCGATTAGTTAACCTTCTACTTAGTTCCTAGCGACTAGCGCTAAATACACCATTTCACCTTCACATTCGTCTACACCTACACGGTCTCACTCTACTTCGCTATCACATCCTCTAGCTGTTTTGACATGACTGAGGTTCTTCAAACTATTTTTATTAGAATTGCTTATGATACTAAATAATGTCCCTCTCTTAGGTTTATTTGATTCCGTTTTAATTTTCTTTGGTGTTTCAAAAACACCCCAAAAACATTAAATCAAAACATCTGGTTTGTGATTGGTTCTTTCCATTGCCTTACCCTAAGCCTAAATCTTTCCTTTTCCGGACGCAAAGTCATGCCAGAAGTGTTCGGATAAAGAAAACTTTAGACTTTTTTGGATAATTCTATTCTTTCCATAACACGAAATCACGTGTTTCATTGTTCTTCTCATAGTCGATTGATTCGGGCCTTGTTGTGAGACACCAAATTCTAGATTTATGCATCGAATTCTTTCATCCGTTTTCAAGCCAAGTTTTTCCTTCCAGTCTATCTCATTTGTCTTATTTTGACATTTTTGATGTCTCGTATTTCTTGGTTTCATGATATGAACATTTCGTAGTTTGTACGTTTTCGAGTGGTTGGTAATTTTTATTTTATCTTTGATTGGATAGGGTTTGTTGTTTTAAGGGGTTCCTGGTCTGTTTACAGAATATTTTATTTTCAAGTTCTTTCCCTCTAACATCTAACAGTCAGAAGTTCTCTTCTCGTTTCCTTCGCTCACACTCGTTTTTATAATGACCATTGAACTTCGTCTGAGTTTTTTTTTTTTTTATTTTTCGTCTATTTTCGGGCTGAAGTTTTCCTAATAATTAATCTGCCCTTCATATTTCATTTTCTTTGAGGGGAAATTTTAAACAAACGCGAGGAGAGGTTTAGAAGTGTAACTTGCTTACTAACATCCTTGTTCTTTGCTTTTCATTTGATTTATGGTCTTAATTTCATATTCAGTCTGATTTTCTTGAGGCTTGACAAAACGCCAGCCTCTGTCGGCACGTGTTCTTAAATTCGGTTTTCGATGAGGCTCGCGATCGTATCAAATCATGCTAGACTGTACTACTTTATACTTCTCCTGTTAAAATATCTTGTAAAATGCACTAGATTTCTTCCTATCACAAAATGCCTATGTATATCATCCTTTAAGTTAGGTAATGGACGACGGACCTTCTGCCTGCAGGAATTCGAAATTTCAAAATTCTTTCGAAATTTTAGGTTTCATCGTTGTCTGTTGTTTCGCTAAGAGGGCTATTAAAGGTCTCTTTCTGTCTATGAGAATTCTGTATAACAGCAAAAAAGCTGTGTCCTTAATGGCGTTTTCAATGGAAATATCCTTTGACTTTAGAATATTCTAGAATTGTTAGACTATAAAATATTCCATTCTAAATCCTGATTTGAAGTCCAAGCCAAAAAACTTTAATGAATGGTTGTTTTTAATGAAGATGGGAGGGGACATGAATGCACCTTTTTGAATTGTCTGAAATATTCACAAGCATACTCGGGACAATGAGGGACTTTTCCTGGCGCCTTCGCAATACTTTGATATACGCACCATTACTGTAACATGTGCCAAAAATGTTCCATATTGAATTATGAGTAATTAGAATTCCATCTTGTTTACTAAGTGTTGCATCGATTTCTACTGTATTGACGCAATTGAGACATTATCACGTACTACGCTTTGTTCGTCTTTTGGCAACTGTTTCCCCATTCAATCAAAATCAGCATTTTCAATTCTCATTACCGTGCTTGTACTGTATAACACAAACTACCTTCCTTTGCCAAGGCTACGAATCTGCGAATTGTAATTCATAGCTTTTTGGTTGACACAAATCAAAAGAGTTTTTGAGCAATGTACTTCTTTTTCACAAGCAACTTAGGCCTAATACACCAGTTTATAAAGAGTTTTTGCTACACTTTGTTATTTTGCTTTTTGTTCACCTCTCTGGTTCAGATAACTTTGTTTATGTATCACTGAAGAGCTTGTCAGTTCTAAATTACATTTGAACAATAAAATAACCAAATTTAGACTTTTCACGGGCACTGGTCATTTGGTGAGGGCTGAAATACTAGTTATACTACCAGCTTAATAAATTTGCTTATTAAAAGGTTAAGTTCCATAGTTAATTTTAGTTAATTTAGCTCTTAACAACCAACGACTTAATAATAATCTGCCTTTTAATCAGATTCCAAGCAGAGTCACTGGCATTTTAGTTTTGCGAGTTTTCTGACAAACTGGATATTTACCAGTTGAGTTTCTTAATATCTCTTTCTCTTGATTAATATCTTGATTACACACTTTTTTGCAAGGTCACTTAGCTTCGTTCCGAGCTTGCATATTTCTTATGTTTAGTTTGATTTTTCATCTTTTATATTCATCCCTCCCTAGCCTTCGCAATATCATGTTTGAGTTGATTTCTGGGCAATGGTTTCGTGCTTGTAGAATTTCTCTATGTCTAGCTGAAACAGTCTCTGAGATAGCAGACACGTTTAACCCACTTCTCGTCTTGTGTTTCTTCTGAAGGTTGTTCTGTTAAAAAAAAACGTATTATAGTTTCTTTACCCTGGGTGCCAAGTCTCATTAGAAAAATGGAGAGGAAAGGGGGAGTGAGGGAGGAGGGAAAGGAAAAAAGAGAACATCGGTTCCCCTTTCTTTCCTTATTTTTATTATAAAAGGCTCTGTTACCCATGTTGGAGATTTAAAAAACAAAAACAGCCTGTTTACACATGCGTAAAGACGTCATCTTTTCAACTCTCCACTACCTGTCGGCTCTACTCTGAGGCACGTAGTTTGCAAACGCCAAATCAATGAATTCAGAATGTGATCCTAATTTACGTCAGCATCAATCAATATATATTTCACTTGTTTGTCTCTTGTTTGTTTGTTATGGTGTTTTTTCTGTTTGATGTTTTACAATTATCTGTCGCTTTAGCCATGTTGTTAGCCCAGACTCTCGGATCCGCGTCACTTTTGACAATGTCTGTTCCCCTTAAGTCAAAAATAGGCGCATGCTATCGCGCATATTACAACGCCATATTATTGTGGAGCTTCAATATTCTAAAATTTCAATTTTCAGACTAAATTTATTCTTCGGTTATTCTCAAGCGACAGTTTTTATTCTTTGAAACTTACAAAACGTTAAGTAAAGTAAGCAATATACACGTGAAGGCCACTTAATGCCAGGGAAGTTTCACTCATCAAAAAGGCGTACAAGATTTCTATTAAAACAAGAGGAATTCCAAGGGAGTTCCTTGAAGAACAATAGACGATTCCGCAAAAGATGGCCGCCGTTTTTTGCCTATTGTTTTCATTAAGGATTTTCGAAAGGAATTCTGGGAATAATTTCCTTATTTACGTATTTTACATAGCTGCAGACGTTGAATTCGTAGCTAAGGAAATTATTCCCAGAATTCCCTTCGTAAAACCTTATGAAAAACAAGGGGTTGACAGAAACGGCCGCCATCTTTTGCGGAAATCTCTATTGTATTTCCAGCAAAGATGTACAACATTGCCAAGGAGTTAAATCACCCTCGACTTAATGAACTCATACTCTTAGGCCTTAGCCAACTACCAAACATTGTTGGTCAAACATTTGAAATTTGCTAATCAAGCAAAATGCTTGAACGTTTGGCCACATCGCAAAACATTGCTCGTCCAACATTTTTGCTTGATACAAGCATAAAATGTTTCTGAAGTTTTCAAAAACACTGCTGAGCCACGTTGGCTTGTCTAGCAGTGCTTTGTGGTGTGAGCAAACGGTCAAACAATGTTTTGTGACGTGGTCAAACGGTCAAACATTTCTTGTAAAGCAAATCTCAAATGTTTGACCAACAATGTTTGATAGTTTGGCCAGGGCTGTAGTAAAGTTTATAGAGCCTGCCTTTTATTCTTAATTTCTTCTTGACTCTTAGCAGCTTATACTGTCTGTAATAGGCTATGGTCTATGGAACTAAAAATTTTTAATGTATCTCTCAGTTACGAGTGTTTTTGATTTTGTAGGTTAGTCTTGCTTATGCTCATGAAACTAAAGATGCACTGTGTATGGTTTTGTCTTTGATGAACGGTGGAGATTTGAAGTTTCATATTCATAATCTTGGCAATCCTGGATTCGACGAGGAAAGAGCTCGATTTTATGCAGCTGAAATCTCTAGTGGATTATTATATTTACATTCAATTAGGATTGTTTACAGGTATGATTCGGATTTTTGTCCAATATATTCCGTATTTCCTCCAGCAAGCGTCTTCTCTCGAATAAGCCGAGAGGCATTTTACCAACCTCGTCCCCAGGCCCCAAATCGAATTTCCTCGAATCTCAACCGTCAAATCGATCTTGGCCCTGGTACCGGCCACAAAATCTGCCAAAATACTGGCAATTTTGGCCTAGGCATCAAAACAAGATGTAGATTCCGAAAGCAGATGTTCTTAGAAAGAAAATGCAAAGAACTTCATCGGTAATTTTAAGGCAAGATACAATATCTCATTTAGCATAATTTTTTTGTTTTTATACGTGTTGTTCACATAATTTTCGGCCTATTTCGGTGTTAAATTTTGAAGAAACTGTGACGTCACTTAAAATTTCTATTGTTTGAACATCCAATCAAATTGCGAATAGACAAGACCGGTAACAGGGTCGAATATGGACAGCGGAGTTTCACCTAGAGGCCTATTAACCCTGGGGACGAGGTTGGCATTTTACTCCTCGAAAAAGTGTACGATATTCCAATTGAAACAAAAGGATTCTTAAAAGATTCCTTCGAAAACAATAGAGATTCTTGCTGAGAGCGTACGAGATCCCAAGGAGTGAATTACCCCTCAAAATGAGCACCCTTTTGGATTGAGCCTCCCATCAGGTTTGTCACAAACACTCCTTTTATAATGTTTGTACAAGCTCTTGATGGGTGGAATCAAGAGAGACATTTTCAGTGGCTGTGGCGTCGTGGCCTAAGCCAGCTGGCTGGTGGTGTCAGAAGCTCAATGAGGCCGGGGTACGGGACCCAGTTATGGTAACGTCACAGCTAGGACTTGATTAGATAACCTACTGCTGAGATCCTTCTAACTGGGACTTTGACACAACGAGCCAGCTGGGTTAGGCCAATACACCACAGCCCGTTCAAACGCGCTACCAGTTAGCTCTATCTTGATAAAGATGCAAGGCAAGGGACTAGTATCACTTTATATATACTGTATACAGCCTCTATAATATCAGGTATTTTTTATAAGAAACCCTTTATAAGAAACCCAGACTCTCGAATAGCCAAAAATTTAAGAAACTCCAGTACTGAAAATTTTTTACGTAGGAAACTTTTCACCTCAGATAGGAAGCTTTTCACCTCAGATAGCGAATTTTCTTTTTTTCCCGTGTTTTGTCTGCAATAAAGCATTTCTGTCATAAGCAGACAAACAGGACACCCATATGCTGCTTTCAAATATGATCGAGAAATGGGTTTGGAACTATGCTGCCAATATGGATATCCAAGAAACTCTTAAGAAACTTCGAGTACTCAAAATCTGAAAATTTTAAGAAACTTTCAGTACTGAATCAATTTTTTAGTTTCTTATAAAAAAATACGTGTACATATAAATTCAACAGAGGCTTCTATTCCGTTTGAATTTCCAAAACGTGCACATTTGTGGAGAGGCTCTAATATAAGCGCGTTGTTAATTTTAAGTTACAATAAACCCCAGGAGTTACTTGAAAATATTTTGGCAGGGGGGCTCGGCTTATTTGTTTGGATCTGAATTTTTTTATTTCCTTACTTTTTTGGGTTTGGATAAAAACTCTCTTATTTTTGTGGGCAGCGTTTTTCTCGGTTTTTTCCATTTATTTTTGGGGCTAAGATTTCGCTGCAAGTCATTTTCTGGGTGTCTAACGATGTCACATATAAATTTTTGGACAGGATTTTTGGAAAATACTGACTCGGGTACATAACAAAATTCTTGACGGTCAGTTGTTTCGTCCCTCATTACTTAAAACATTGAATATTTGTGTCTAAATAACCCCAGTTGGTTTTTTGCGCCCTTTTTGTTTGTCAGAATGGTTCAGAGTACACTCCTGGGCAATAAACAACGTTTATTATTCGAACAATTTGAACCCCTGAAAAGGGATCATTGCGCGATGATGGGAGACGGATCTCTCCCGAAACGTTGCCCTACTAAATATCAAAGGCTTGTCATGATAAATGGTGACTATCATGTGTAATACGGTACCGAAACAGCCTTGATAAGTCCGAATATATTTACTCGTTTGGCCATGTTAAAAATCATTGCTTGACAAACAGAGACAAGCAGAACTTGCTTGCTGTAAGCAAAAAATGTTTGATGAGCAATGTTTCGTGATGTAGCCAAACACTCAAAACATTTCGCTTGACAAGCAAATTCAAGATGTTTGACCAACAATGTTTGATCGTTTGGCAAGCAGGGCCTGATTAAATTGCTTAACAAGGAAAAGTAAGCAAAATTTTATGTGCGATGTTTCTGTAAAAGTTTAGAAACATTCTTTGCTCGTCTCAAACAAAAGTTGTTTGGCGAGCTATGTTTTGCGACGTCACCAAATGGTAAAACATTTTGCTTGACAAGCAAATTGCAAATGTTAAACAAACAATGTTTGCAAAAAGCCTTAAAATACGTCCAAAGGTTTTTCCTTTTTTTATTGTGATTTTGAAGTCTATACGGCTTATTTTTCCTTTATTTCCTTAGGACACACCAGAATATCAGACTTGGGGCTTGCAGTTTACATTCCCCAAGGTGAAATGGTGAAAGGAAGGGTTGGGACAGTTGGCTATATGGGTAAGATGGGTCATATGATTTGTTGCTTTATTCTAGTAAAAACCCCATTCTACCTTCACAGTTGCGTTATGGAACTTGAAAGAAAACTGGAGATTTTCAAAAGCAAGATTAATACAAAATTGTTAGGGGGGCTTTTGGGGGGCTAAGCCCCCAACATGGCTCTCTACTACAAAGATTCACGGAACATGGCTCTCCACAAAAATTCACGGAATAGGTTGGTTTACTTGCAATCGAGTAAGAAAGAACCCTAATTCCCCTCATGAAACACCTTAATTGCCCCCCGCCCATTAACCCCCGTTCAACCTGTTTAACGGTACATTATGTGATACGTGTATTTGGCAAAATTATCAATGAACAGACCAAAACAACAAAAATCAATTGCAAAGGTGATGTGTTAGTTCCTAAGCTTAAACTTGGGATGTTTTCGACTCTTTTTTTTCTTCTCGTTGATATTCAACGAAATTTTCAACACGTACAGATTTTTTTCTTCACGGGTTATTTGAATATGAACCAATTGCTAGCGAAAATGTTTATTTCTATGATAGACATTTGCACTTTTATGAAGAATCAACGTTTTCGTTTTGAATATGTATTTCGGCTTTGACAAATATTATATTTGTGAGCCAACATTTGGCAATTTTCTCAAGCTAACTCTTGCAAAGATCCCACACCTACAATTATCGATCAAGCTGAGCGATATTTTATTTTGTCTAGCGCAGATTTATGTGTGGTCTCCAACAGTGTTCCCACCATTTAATACGAGGACAGTCTTATTCCAACCCCATCACACGTTTTTAAATGAATCTTTTATATTTTTTGCTATCTCCGAAACTGTTTGAGATAGCCTATAAACAAGCAAAGTTTACCAGCACGCAGGCCCTTGTCCTGAAACGTTTTTTAAGCATGTTTTAGAAAGCGGTTGGGGGGTGATACGTTCGTGAGAAATCCCTTGAAATATAACGAACAGGCAGGCTGTAATCGAAGCAAAGTGTTTTTATAAGTGTATAACATTAGATCTGTACATTTCTCTGAGCTTTTAACTCAGGCAGTGCCTCAGATTCTTGTCAATTTTAGCTTTTGTGTGCTTTAACTTTTTTCTTTCTCGTTCTCATTTCTAGAGCATAGCATTGATATAAAGTTTTAACTTAAAAGCCAGCCTTATTCCTAGGCCCTTACCGTGTTTCCTAATATCTCAACCTTCAACTAGACTTCAACGAGTCGTAGTTTTTGCTGCTTAGGCCAATCTGATAAAGATAGATCGCTCAAAACTACTCTGAGCATTAGGCCATCCAATTAAATCTTTTCATGTAAATGATTGTTGTTGTTGCTACACGCTTTTTTTTATAAGGAACCTACCTCAAGGCCTAGTTCTTAAAGTTCCTTATTTTTGGACCTCTTTTGAGGCAATTGTAGTTCAAAAAGTTCCTTAATAGTTCCTTAATTTTAACTGCACATACAGTGGTCTTAACAATAAAAGAGAGACACTTGCATGTGAGAAAAGCTCGAGACTACTCAAGGAAACATTTGATACACGTGTAACGTACAATTAATATGATTTTCGACTGCAAATGAATGGAACCGGCTTTCTAATTCTTGATTATTTGCAGTGATAAACCTATTCTACAATAAAAAGTTCTTTAGTTATTTTCTCTCTAGTAGTATAAGTTCTTTAAATTTTCGGGCCTTCTACATGTAGGTTCCTTATAAAGTGGTTCCTTATAAAAAAAAGAGTGTAAAGGCTGCCGATCCTGTTTGCGAAGAGTGGACTTATGTAATGAGTCTAAATCTTCGACTGACTTGGTCACTGGTACCTAACTGCCATAACATTTTCCCAAAATATTGCTGATTTTGGCCTATAGGCATCAAAGATGATTTCCATGCCGAAAGATGTTCAACATTCAAATACAAAGAATTTTATCAATAACTGTCAGGAATGATAGTGCGGAAAATGTAGCATTATTTTTTGCTTTTATATGTTGTTATTTAGACAGGTTTTGGTCTGTTCCGATATGGTGAATTTCCCTTCCAATTTTAAGTTTTAATGGTTTGATTTTTATATTTTAGCCCCTGAAGTTGTGAGGAATGAAAAATACACATTTTCACCCGACTGGTGGGGCATGGGATGCATCATTTACGAAATGATTGAAGGGAGAGTAAGTAATTATAAACGATTTTCCATCTGAGTTTGAAATTTATGAAAAAAATTCATAGTTAATTCGATTACTGTCTTGCATGTATGTCAACATTAATTCTTCAATTCGTCGAATATTCTAATTTCATTATTTTTCTTTGGAATAAACCATCATCAATTGTTTAAGAGGCCGGTTATTTCAAGGATTCTGCTTCGGCTCACGAATGGCAAGTCCTGGGTTCGCACCTCGATCTTGATCCTGCTCATGCAGGAATGTTATTAATATTAATCTTGGTTGTAATTAACTGTATCCTTGGGTCTTTCTGCTGAAGGTAATGTGGCATCATGGCCTAATGGAGCTGACTCGTGGTGTCAGAAAGCTCAGTGTGGTCAGGGTTCGAACCCAGCCACGGTAGCATCACAGCCAGGGTCGTGGTCTCGATTAGTTAACGTACTACTGAGACCCTAGTGGCTGGCGCCAAATACATCATTTCACCTTCATCTTCACCTTCTGTTAGAACAAAGTCTGTGGAAGGAGAGCCTGAACACGGTCTGCGGAATATGGTTAATAGCAGTTTAGTCAGACAATTTTGTCAACTGAGCAGTAATTTCATTGTTTCTTTTAGGCCCCTTTTCGAGCAAGAAAAGAAAAGGTAAAACGAGAAGAGGTAGAAAGACGCGTGAAAGAGGATAAAGAGTCTTATTCAGACAAATTTAGTGAACCTTGTAAAGAAATATGCGAACAGGTGAGATCCAGCTGATAAGAGTTGTGGTATAATTGACCAACTGAATTTTCATATGGGTGCTGTTATGATTTCTCTGAACCAACAACTTTGAAATAGGCTAACTGTGGGGTTAATTGCGACATTTTTTCACAATCAATATTTCGTTGCCGTTAAACATCTGTCGCTGAACTTTGCAAATGTGTATTTAAGGGTCTGGTTACATGAATAGGGCTGGCTCTGCTTACTGGGCTTACCCAGTTAACACGGATGAGATTTTGATTTTGATCAAGTGAAGGATTCTACCGAAAGCTTGAGACTGGAATTAGCTAAATCGAATTTATTTAACGAAGGTTAAATCTAATGAGTTTGGGATGTTGCGTTGTTGGCCATTCTCTTTTTCCTGCATGTTATACATAGCATTCCTCACATGTCAATAATGTTAGAAGACTCCCGTCATTTCCAAAAAATACGACTCCTCTTCCCTTTTTTTGCTAGAAAGTGAAGAAAATCAACCCCTCCCCTCAAAGCAATGTTGTTCTGTTCATGCACAGTCTGATCTTTCATGACATGCATTGTAAGTGCTTCTGGGGTATTCCGAACAGTAGAATAGCAACATTGTTTGAGAGGGGAGGGTTTTTCTGCTAACACCAGAGTAAAAATAGTGTAAGTATTCCAAAACTTTTGGCATGAACCGTAGTGCGATTCATAACAATAGAAAACAATGCAATACAATACAATACAATACAATACAGTGCAATCCCTATATAATGTATTAAAGTACAAGAAATACGATATTCCGATATTTCAGTTCAATTTTATCACAGAATGAATTGTAGCTAGATAAAGAAAACAAGCAGTCGAGGAAAGGCTAGCTACATTTCCGTAGCTGACTTCACGGAAATCTCTTTCTTCTTGTTTAGTTTCTTCAAAAAGATGTATCAGAAAGACTTGGCAGTAAAGATGACGATGCACATTCAATAAAACAACTTGCATTTTTTCATGGTATCAACTGGGCAAGCTTAGAAGCAGGCACAACTGAACCTCCCTTCAAACCAGACGTGAGTTTGATTACGTTATGAGCTGGTTTATAGGATGACTTGTGGTTAAGTTGGGCAGTAAAGGCTGTAATCTTCTCTGAATAGGATGCAAAACCAGAATTATAACTTCTTAACCTAGCTGTTCACCTAGTTTAGAATTAACTTGGTTTTTCTTTGACCCAGCTTAATTCAACTTAATCGATTGTACGCTTTTTTATAAGAACACTTGGCTTCGATCGTATTCCTATTTTTGAAGCGTTTTTTCATCGACTTATCACCCTATACCTTTCCCAATAGCTTGTTTAAAATGCGTTTCCTGGCAAAGGTTTCACGCTACTTGTGCGTATCTCGAATAGTTACGGAGATAACAAAAACGTTTGATCCAAATTCAAGCCTGTTCTTAAAAAAACAACGTGTAAAATATATATGTAGAATTATCCCCAAAACCCCATATCCCCACCTGTCCCCATTCCCCCATCCAACGTCCCCTCAACTAAGCTCGAGAATGAGAAAGAGAATGATACCACCCCGTATGATATCAATTATGTTAAAAATAGTTAACCTGATGTAACTATTTGTTTAGAAGATTTCTTAACGAAAATGTCTTCACGTCTGCATTCCTCTGACGTTTCACGAGCAGAAATATCCTGAATACAATTTCTTTTGAACGGATTTCTTGCGGATTTCTTATAAAGAAATTCATGTAGCAACTCATGAGACCCTACTATGAAGACTTTGACCAAGACTAAGACTGGAGTAGGCATTTTAAACCCCATTTCTTGAACTGGGCACTGAATCGGAGCGCATTTGAAAAGGCCTATCACTTGGAGCGAGTTACTCAGCGATTTCATTGAGCTCTATAGCTAAGTGGAAACGTCGTTGGCTCTTGCTATGCAGCTCTGATTTGAATCCTATATATCGTGATATGCCACTCGTGGAAAAATCTATCCTGAAACTGAATTTATATTCGTTTTTTCTCTTCAACAGCCTCGTGCAGTTTACTGTAAAGATGTTCTTGATATCGAGCAATTTTCAACTGTAAAAGGTGTTCAAATAGATGAAAGTGATGAAGAGTTTTATAAAAAATTCGCCAGTGGTTCTGTTTCTATTCCATGGCAGAAAGAGGTAGGCCATTTCTTCCTGTCTTTCTTGATTCATCATTTTCAATATCCAATCAACATGCAATGTTACTGACCACGTGATAAAACACAGGTCGATTGACTGGTTAATAGCAACATTGTACAGGGAAAGACAACGTGATGTAATAGCTTCGAGGGGATGACTTGGGTCTCAGGGTGTAGATTACTAATGGGCTTTTAGTTTCTGTGCTAAGCCCCCATACTTGAGGTCATTTAGGGAGGTTACTTGTTCCCTTGAGAAAATCCCCTTGATCCCTGGGGTTTTGTGGAATTATCTTTCAGATTTATAGTCAAGTTGATTGATAGGCAGGATTTGAATCCCTGAAATCCCTGTTTCGCGATATTCAAATGTCCCTTTTAATTTTACTCACGTTCCCTTGTTCTCTGGATACATTTCACATATTCCTATGTTCCATAGAACCCCTAAACGACCCTTGTGAAGACAGCTAGCGTATGCATTGGCGTAAGGAAAGACAGAATCTAGGAAGGCTGTCTGATATGTAGGCCATTGTTTAACGAAAACTTTTTCCAATATTTGAGTGTTTTGCGCTATTTTAACTTTTTTAGAAGGTATTTCAAAGTTAGGGAGGTCATGCCTTCTTTTACAGTGAGCGTACGTACCCTTTTTAGGTAGTTAGCTTTGAATCAGCCTCCAGGTGCATAAAAATTGACCGTTTTGACGTTTGATTCGATTGTCAAATGTCACGTCTTTGCGCTCGTGTGCTCAAAAGTTCTGCAATTGAAATCGTTTATTAGCGATTGCGTCAATCGGTGGCGCCAAAAATTACAACGTGATGGAGAAATTCAAGTTTACGTTGATTAATGAAATGATTTATTTTTCAGATGATAGATTCCGATGTTTTCCACGAAATCAATGTTTTTGGGCCAAACAATTCCCCCACACCGGATCTAATTGGAGATGAACCCCCTGTTCCGCAAGAGACAAACGAATGCTCATGCTGTCCTCGACTGTGTAGGAAAAAGAAAGCGCGATCAGTAAGTCATGAATAATCATTATAAATTATCATATTATTACTGTACTCCATTCAATATACAGCTCATTACCTATGTTCGATGCTACTGTTTTCCCATAGAATGTACTACGTGACGCCAGTGATTTTTTGCGGCATTCATGGTCCGTCCCAGCGCTGTCCTCTTTTCGCGCGACTGCACGCCTAGCTTTTGTCGTTAATTGCTCAGTGGGCGTGTAAGGGCAAGTTTTCTAATGCAGTATGCTTTTGGCTTAAATAACGTATTACTTAAAGATTCGGCCCTTCCAGCAGACTCCCTCCCAACTTTTCTTTCTTTTTTGACTATGGAAGATAGAATCTGACGTCCA
>JACTAT010000019.1:0-49831 GCA_014526335.1 Chrysaora quinquecirrha | reverse complement strand
GCAAAATTGTTGCAAGTTGTTGATATTTGACCAAATGAAAGGGATGTTTGAAAAGCAATGTTGGAAACGCGACCAAACGATCAAACATTGTTTGACAAGCAAATTTCAAATGTTTGAACAAGAATGTTTGATCTTTTAGCCAAGGCCTAAATTTCCGTGCCTCGTTGCGATAAATCAATATGGTATCTTAAGAATTAAGAAACGTCTAAGACAATGGGATGGGGGAATGTAGGACACTTAAATGGGGACACTTAAATGGAGGAATTATTTTGTATCACTTTATGTAGACATGACAAATGTTATTGTTTTACATCAAGGAAATATACCAGACTTTCGGGGTAGAGGGTTAATGTTAGGGTTTCCATCCCGGGTAATGTATGGTGGGTGGAGGTTGTGCAGTACGATGGAGGATATTCAGTACAGCGGAGGGATATCATCAGTACTTTGGAGGAATTTCATCATTACAGTACAGTCAGTATTGAAAACCCTCCACTGTACTGATGATATCCCTCCACTGTACTGGTGGTATCCCTCCACTGTACTGAATATCCTCCACTGTACTGCACACCCTCTACTGTAATGCACATACATTACCAGGGGTGCTTTCGAGTTGGGGCTCAGGATAAAGAGTCGGTCAGTGTTTTTATCTGGGTTAAGTATCTTTGAAAAAAGTTGGTAAAAAACAAGGATCCATTGTTTGCAGAAACAGGGAAGGAACTATAAGGAGTATCGTAACTGGAAATGTCAACATTGGAGGCTTGTTTGCCTTGTTAATTTAAGAGTTGATCAAAGTAATCATCAATCTACTTCTAACAACGAATGCAGACAACCAAGAGATGCATCAAGGCTTCACTCGCTATATTATTCGTTTAAAACTTCAATTATACGACGTTTTTCCTCTTGTCCACATTTGTTTCACTATCACGCTAGCGAATCTTAAGCACTACTTTAGTGGATACGCACTACTGTGGTGGGTTATTATGCTTGATGAGGTGGGTTATTATGCTGGATGTTGTGGTATTTTTGCGTACTGTGGTGGATAAGCACTACTGTGTGGGTTATTATGCTTGATGTGGTGGGTTATTATGCTTGATGTGGTGAGTTATTATGCTTGATGTGGTGGGTTATTATGCTTGATGTGGTGATTTATTATGCTTGATGTAGTGGTATTTTTTGCCTAATGTGTAGAAAAATACCACCACATCAAGTATAATAAACCACTATATCAAGCATAACCCACCACAGTAATGCTTATCCACCACATCACGCTAAAAAATACCAACAAATCAAACATAATAAGCCACCACAGTAGTGCGTATCCACCACAGTACGCAAGAAACACCACCACAGTATGCAAAAAATGCCATCACAGTAGTGCGTAGAGACTCGCTAGCATGATTATCCCCCTCTCAAATCTCGTACATTTTGCTGTAGATTTTAATTTTTTTTCTAAATATCTAGAAATCCTCTTGTTGTGAAGGAAATCTTTTAGATCTTTTAAAACAATGAAATAGCCCGCAATTTTATTTCTACAATGGCTGAGCTAAGGTTTTATGATCTATGAAATGTTTTCTTGTATGGTCTATAAAATCTTGTAGTTCCTTGGAAATCCTGTTTTCTTTTTCAGAAATCTCCTTACCCCTTTCATAAACAGTGAAATACTCCTTAAAGTTATCATTTTTGGTTTAGACTAGCCTGAAAATCAAATTATTTTGTGAAAATCTATGGTTGTCAAAGAAATCCTTGGAAATCCCTTTGTTGTCGCGAAAATCTCGTACGCTTTCTGGCTATGAAATTTCTCGATTTTATTCATCGTGTTTTGAAATGGGCCTAAGTTTATACGTATCGAATTAATATAGCTTGTTGATTGCCTTGAAGCTTGTCTCTTGGTTGCAAAGTCATAGATTTATCGAAATAATATCTAAAATCATCACAATTAATAAAAACTTTAACTCAAAAACAACGCTAAGTCAAATCAAAACACTCTTTGTTATTTTAGGCACGTTGCGAGAAAGAATTTGCACGAGAAACGAAGCGCGGCGTTTCAGCCAATCAGAGACCGCCTCGGTAAGAACGCACACTTTTGTACAAATATGGAAGTTCGATTATTATGCTAATTTGCTCGACGAGAAACGTGCTTCTGCAAGAAATTTTCGCAACTTTGCTGCTCAAATTTGTGAGAAAAACTTGTTTTTTGTTGAATAAAATAGAAAAATACGTTGAAATTTTCCATGCACGTTGCAAAAGTTAAATTGTTTCTCCTCTGAATGATTTCATTAGTTTTTCTCAAGAAAATTGCAGCGAAATTGACTTTTATGTTGCAAAAATGATGCAGAATAATATAAGAAGTATCGTTGAATTTGTACTTATCTGAAATTCCTTTGCTTGAAGTTTTGCTGTTCGAAAATTGACCAATTTGCAGATTTGCAGCCATGTTCTCCTTGTTGCTGAAGCCACCAGAAAACTGAAGAAGGGCCTGTGATGCAAAGAAAATGATTAATTTGCTGCAATTACATTGTATTTATTAAATCCAAGGTGTACTTTCAAGAAATGAATTTATAGCTGATTGTTCCAAGCTTACTTTGTGTCTTTTTTGCAGGAAACGTAAGAGCGGCGACATTTTCTTCTCCACGAGGCAAGGCCTTCCATCTTCGATGAGTTCCAACTTGATTTTCTCAGCAAAATTTCTCAAATTTTGGTCCAGCAGCATTAAATAAATTATTGCAACTCATAACTGAAGATCACTGCATCAAATTACTGGAATTTGGAGACAAAATAATTTTCAGCCTGGAAAATTCAAGCAAATTTTACACTGGAGCTCCTTCCATCATCACGACTCAACCAAGAAAGAAAGATTTTGAGCATGCAATAGTATAAAACTGGATTTTGGCGCACAGGTTGATGGGTAATCTATTGTTCTCATTGTTCTACTCAGTTCTGCATGATTGAGAAGCCGAACGATTCTGCTTGGTGAAGTGGATTTATTTCTGCTGTTTTTTCTGGTATTTTCATGGATTTTATACATTCTAATAGCTTTATGTGATGTAATTTTCATGCTATTTTACATTTTTGCTCCAATTTAAGTTAAAAATGCGTTATTTTTAGAGTAATCGTGCATTTATCGTATTTCGATTGCTAACCCTAGCCTTGAATTTGTGTAAAATGCTTCAGTTTTCAGCTGATTTTCGTGTAAAATTGTTCAATAAAACAGCTGATTATGTGTTGATTTTGCCTTGTCTTTCTCTCTTTTCAATCTGCGATGGATTTTTCGTGGGTTTGCAAGAAATTTCGTGGAAAAAAGACATTTTTTCAATGACCGTCTGCACTTTTCTGGGACTCTCAACAGGCGAAAACAATAGGAGAATCATCTGATTTTCTCTGATTTTCTTGCGCTGCAAACCTCGAAGGCCTGTAGGGGACGCTCTGTTCTACAATTCCCTAGGGAATTCCGGCATGGTTTGCAATCAAGAAATCATCTTATTCTAGCCTGCTACTGCTGGATGCTGGTTTCTGCGCCATTTTGGAAGCGTCGCATCTACTATGCAATGCAAGACTGTTTGGCGCAGTGAAATTTTTTATTGTTTCAAAGCAGTTGTCTGATACCTACATGATACATATTCATTCATTTTCTGCTATCAAATGGATGTTTGATTTGTTATTTTTTCAATTCGAACAGTTGAAAACCACGCAATAGAAAGGGAGTCAATAAACACATGTTTTCTAAGATAAAGCATTATTCAATAATAAATAATTTTATAATCCCATTACTTTAAAGATATAGTTTTTCAAGACATTCATCTAATTTTCAGAAATAAACACTTATTAAATATACATGAGAAATGCATATTTAATCAATAAGAATGCGACTGGAAAAGATTTCATGTCCTGTTCGAATTATGTTAACATTTTATATTCGTTAAACAGAGCTTATTCGTGGCTTATACTTGATTTGAACAAGTGGTGCTTCGAGTTCTGAACGACTTAGGCCAAAAAAAGTGCTAAGAAGTATAGCTGGATTCGGGGAAAGTTTTCCATACAAATGCATGAAATATCGGTAAAATTGAGCCACAATTGGATCTGTTGCACGGATAAAATGCTACCTACTTCAAAACAGGATCTTAAAGATTTAAATCGATTTAAATATTGTAGTAAATACTCAAAACAACCGGTTTTGAAGAAGTCTAATTTCTGCCCCTAAGCAAATAGAAATATAAGTACACATTTTTGTGCGTTCGTTTGTACAAACAAAGCAACATTCTTTGACTGTGGTACAATCTTCTGGGACATGAATCAATAGACTATATTGCTTACGGAGATAGAAAACAAACAGGGAAAGTCGATAAAGCTTCTGAGCAATCCGATAAAGGTTTCCATTTATGTTCTACCACTCGAAGGGAACCTAGCATTTGAAAATGTTGGCTTTATTTGATCCAAAGAAAGCATCCAGATGTCAACAAATTGATACAAAAATGGATCAATCCATGGTTCATCCAAAACCGGATCAATCCATGGATTACAATGCATAATCCTGTTTAGTTGTTGTTTAGTCGCGGAGCACGATAACGCATGCACTAAGACACCCCACCTTTATTACAATACCACAATATGGGGATGAACATATGCTACCATTAAGCGAGGGAGGTATTGCTATAGTCTACAACATTAGTCTACTTTTAAATGGTTGAGATTATTTTGCTATATCCTATATGTATCTCACGTCCACGGGTATATATTACAATGCAATAAGAGTCCAAGTAACGTATAGGATATAAAGAATCCCAGAGGCATACCAGTCTTTGATAAAACTGTTAATTTCTTGACTTTTGAATTAAGGATTATTCCTGCACCAAACCAGTAGAGAAGAGATGTTGATGAACACCATTCTAGGCAGCACCTGAACACAAGAAGACAAGAAGATTATCAACATCATAGAGGCTACACATTTTAATCACTTCAGTATTCAGTATTCAGTTTATACAGAATTGTCTTGTTTCATGTCTATGCCGGAAAAAAGACTTGTCTTTAAAGAAACATTTCACACGTGAAGGTGCTGTGGCGTCGTGGTGTTATCCAGCTGACTCGTAGTGTCAGGAGCTCAGTGTGGTCAGGGTTCGAGCCCAGCCACGGTAGCGTCACAGCCAGGATCGAGGTATCGATTAGTTAACCTACTACTGAGATCCTAGCGACTGACGCTAAAACACCATTTTGCCTTCACCTTTACTTATACTTCGACAGTCTAGCGAAAATCTCCTTCTTGTAAATCTCCTTCTTTGTTCTTATAAACAAAGCACTAAAGCACTTAAATAGCAATTTATAATTAAATACGAGGACGTTCATTTTTGTGTAATTGGCCATCTATCTTTCCATACTATGTATAGAAAAAAAAACCAGCCGTCTTGGTGAATTTGGCAGTAGAGATAACTATAAAGATAGCCTAGAAGCTAAAAAATGATTATTTTTAGTCTTTGATTCCGTTAATTGAATGTCATCATTCATCATCATGCTGTGCCATACTGCATAGCATTGGCTATCATGGGTCTCGATCTGTCATGGTTCTAAGTGCATGATATCGCTTGTGTTGGCTTTTACTTCTGTTATACCATAATGTCATACTGTCAAGCATCTTCTCTCTCTGCCAACCCCTGCTTCGTTTCCCATCAATTTCCCTTTCCTTACTGAATTTTTCATTCATTTTTTCTCATCACATTCCCAAGGAACGTTGCCTGCCTCAAACTAATTTCATTGACTAGTAACCTCGTTGTCAAGGTCCTTTCAAGGACTTCTTCATTCGTAACTCTGTTCACATATGAGATTCTAAGCATTCTGCGAAAAAACCACAACTCAGCCGTTTTTAATCGATTTTCTATCTCCTTATTGATAGTCCATGCTTCCCAACCATACATTAATATTGGCCTCATGTTATTGAATATAGACCAACAAATTTAGGAGTTCGTTAAATTTGAACTCATAACATGACAAGTTCCAAATCGGGTACGACAAGTAACGAACGATATATAAAGCACAGATATGGGGAATAAGAAATTGGCATGAGCTATCTGGAGTATAGAGAGAAAGTGGCACCAAGGTAGAATGGAAACACCTACAAAACATAAGAAATTGGCAGGAACTATCTAAAAGAAATGGAAAAGACATACAAAAGAATCAAAAATAGATGAAGAAGCTAGTGATGGCTGTCTTTAGTGAAAAAGAATAGCAGCAAGGAAGAAGAAGAAGCTCACTAACTGTGGCATGACAATAGTGTATAGAACAATGATATGAAGAGATAATGGGTTTAAGCAGAGGAAATGGTAAGCTAGTAAAAGAAATAGACCATGTTATTCAACGTAGATGAAGAAGCCAGTTAAGGCCATCTTTAGTGAAAAGGATATCAGCAAGGAAGAACAAAGGTTTGAGCAAGGAAAAGGCAAGTTAGGGAAAAAATAGACCATAGAAACCAAGATAGATGAAGAAGCTAGTGAAGACTATCTTTAGTGAAAAGGATAGCAGCAAAGAAAAAGAAGAAGATCGGAGACTGTAGTAGACAATAGTGTATAGAACGAAAATATGAAGAGATAATAGGTTTGAGCAAAGACAATGGCAAGTTAGGCAGAGGCGGACTGGCAGCGAATCTCAAGGGTTGCTATTTCCAGTAAAAGGGGCCTGTTTCACTATAGCAAATTGTCTTGTTAGTTGCTTCTAGCGAGCTCCTGTGTAAAAAAAATCAATTCAAGGCAAGGGCTACTGTTCATGTTAATATTTCTTTTCTTATTTGCAATATTTCGATGGCAAAATCGTCTCCCTTTTACTCATATTTTCGCATTTCTATATTTTCTTGCTTCCATATTTTCTTGCGCATACTGTATGCTGATTATCTTTTTAAATTTACTTCTTTCCAATTACTTGCATTGAGACACAATGTCTGTAATTTTCAACTGTTTTCAGACTGGGCAAAACCCATTCATATCTCTTCGAAATCCTAAGAAATCGAAGAGATTTCCTCAAGAAACAAAAGAAACAGTTCGTTAAAGACCCTATAACAAGAAGGCCCGGGTTGCAATCGCAACCTAGCATCCCTGCCAGTCCGCCCCTGAAGTTAGGTAAAAGAAAAAGACCAAGGGATCAAAGGTAGATGAAGAAGCTAGTGAAGGCTATCCGGAGTGAAAAGGATAGTAGCAAGGAAGAAAAAGAAGCTCAGGGATTGAAGTAAGACAATAATGCATAGAACAACGATGTGAAGAAACAATAGGTTTGAGAAAATTGCAAGCTAGGTCAAAGAAAGAGACCACAAGGAATTCAAGGAAGACGAAGAAGCTAGTGGAGGTTATCTTAAGTGAAAATAGATAGCAGCAACGAAAAAAAAGAACCTCAACAACTGTAGCAAGAAAATAGTGTATAGAACAATGATATGAAGAGATAATAGGTTTAAGTAGAGGAAATGACAAGTTAGGTAGAAGAAATAGACCAAAGAATCCAAGTTAGACGAAGAAGCTAATGAAGGCTATCTTAAGTGAAAAGGGATAGCAGGAAGGAAGAAGAAGAATCTGAGAGAACGAAGTAAGACAATAGTGTATAGAACAATGATATGAAGAGATAATAGGTTTGAGAAGAGGAAATGGCAAGTTAGGTAAAAGAAATAGACCGAAGAATCCAAGGTAGATGAAGAAGCTAGTGAAGGCTATCTTTAGTGAAAGGGAAAGCAGCAAGGAAGAAGAACAAGCTCAATGACTGCAGCAAGACAATGGTGTATATAACGATCTTATGAAGAGATAATAGGCTTGAGCAGAGGTAATGTCAACCTAGATAAAAGAAATAGACCAAGGAATCCGAGATACATGAAGAATCTAACAAAGGCAATCTTTAGTGAAAAATGATAGCAGAAAAGAAGAAGAAGAAGCTCTGAGACTGTAGTAAGACAATATTGAATAGAACAACGATATGAAGATAAAATAGGTTTGAGAAGAGGAAATGGCAAGCTAGGTAAAAGAAATAGACCAAAGAATCCAAGGTAGACAAAAAAGCTAGTGAAGCCTTTCTTGGTGAAAAAGGATTGCGGCAAGAAAGAAGAAGAACCTCAATGACTGCAGTAAGACAATAGTGCATTGAACAACGATATGAAGAGATAATGGGTTTGAGCAGAGAAAATGGAGGCTCAATAAAAGAAATACACCAAAGAAGGCTATCTTCAGTGGAAAAGGATAGCAGCAAAGAAGGAGAAGCTCTAGGATGGTAGTAAGACATTTGTGTATAGGACGACGATATGAAGAGATAATAGGTTTGAGAAGAGGAAATGGCAAGTTAGGTAAAAGAAATAGACCAAAGAATCCAAGGTAGATGAAGAAGCTAGTGAAGGCTATCTTAAGTGAAAAAGGATGCAAGGAAGAAGAACAAGCTCAATGACTGCAGTAAGACAATAGTGTATTGAACAACGACATGAAGAGACAAAGGGTTTGGGCAGAGAAATTGGCAAGTTGGTAAAAGAAATAGACCAAGGAATCCAAGATAGATGAAGAATCTAACAAAGGCAATCTTTAGTGAAACATGATAGCAGAAAAGAAGAAGAAGAAGCTCTGAGACTGTAGTATGACAATAGTGTATAGAACAAAGATGTGAAGAGATAATACGTTTGAGCTTAGGAAATGGCAAGCTGGGTAAAAGAAATAGACCAAAGAATCTCATGCTAGATGACAAAGCTGGTGAAGGCTATCTTCAGTGAAAAAAGAAAGCAGCAAGGAAGAAGAAAAAGCTCAGAGACTTTAACAAGACAATAGTGTATAGAACAAAGATATGAAAAGATAATAGGTTTAAGCAGAGGAAATGACAAGCTAGGTAAAAGAAATAGACCAAGGAATCTAAAGTCAGACGAAGAAGCTAGTGAAGGCTATGTTAAATGAAAAAGGATAGCAGCAAGGAAGAAGAAGAAGCTCAGAGACTGTAGTAAAACAATATTGAATAGAACAACGATATGAAGATATAATAGGTTTGAGAAGAGGAAGTGGCAAGCTAGGTTAAAGAAATAGACCATGAGGAATCCAATGTAGATGAAGAAGCTAGTGAAGGCTATCTTCAGTGAAAAAAGAAAGCAGCAAGGAAGAAGAAGAAGCTCAGAGACTTTAACAAGACAATAGTGTATAGAACAAAGATATGAAGAGATAATAGGTTTAAGCAGAGGGAATTGCACACTAGGGAAAAGAAATAGATCAAAGAATCCAAGGTAGATGAAGAAGCTAGTGAAGGCTTTCTTCGGTGAAAAAGGATAGCAGCAAGGACTAAGAAGAAGCCAACGACTGTAGTAAGATGATGGTGTATAGAACAATGATATGAAGAGATAATAGGTTTGAGAAGAGGAAATGGCAAGTTAGGTAAAAGAAATAGACCAAGGAATCCAAGGTAGATGAAGAAGCTAGTGAAGGCTTTCTTCGGTGAAAAAGGATAGCAGCAAGGACTAAGAAGAAGCCAACGACTGTAGTAAGATGATGGTGTATAGAACAATGATATGAAGAGATAATAGGTTTGAGAAGAGGAAATGGCAAGTTAGGTAAAAGAAATAGATCAAAGAATCCAAAGGTAGGTGAAGGAGCAAGTGAAGGCTTTCTTTAGTGGAAAAGGATAGCAGCAAGGAAGTAGAAGAAGCACATAGACTGTAGTAAGATAATAGTGTGTAGAATAAAGATATGAAGGGACAATAGGTTTGAGAAGAGGAAACGGCAAGCTAGGAAAAAGAAATAGACCAAAGAATCCAAGGTAGGGGAAGAAGCTAGTGATGGGTATCTTTAACCGAAAGGATAGCAGCAAGGAAGAAGAAGACGCTCAAGGATGGTAGTAAGACAATGGTGTCTAGCACAACGATATGAAGAGACGATAGGCTTGAGTAGAGGAAATGGCAAGGTAGGTAAAAGAAATAGACCAAGGTATCAAAGGTAGATGAAGAAACTAGTGAAGGCTATCTTTAGTAAAAAGGATATGAGCAATGAAGAAGAAGAAGCTCAGAGACTGTAGAAAGAAATTAGTGTATAGAACGAGGATATAAGGAGATAATAGGTTTGGGCAGAGAAAATAGCAAGCTAGGTAAAAGAAATAGTCCAAAAAATCAAAGATAGATTAAGAAGCTAGTGAAGGCTATCTTAAGTGAAAAAGGATAGCAGCAAGGAACAAGAAGAAGCTCAGCATCTGTAGCAAGAAAGTAGTGATGAGATAATAGGTTTGAGAAGAGGAAATGGCTAGCTAGGTAGAGAAATAGACCAAAGAATCTCATGTTAGATGACAAAGCTGGTGAAGGCTATCTTTAGTGAAAAAGGTCAGCAGCGAGGAAGAAGAAAAAGCTTAGAGACTTTAGTACGACAATAGTGTATAGGACGACGATATGAAGAGATAATAGGCTCGAGCAGAGGAAATGGGCAGTTATGTAAAGGAAATAGATCAAAGAATCCAAGGTAGATGATGAAGCTAGTGAAGGCCATCTTTAGTTAAAAAGGATAGCAGCAAGGACGAAGAAGAAGCTCAATGACTGTCCTGGGAGATGAGAACAACAAAGATATTAGATCAATATAACCCACAGACATTGATGCAAAAAGAAGAAGAAGAACAAGAAGACAAAAAGCCAGAAGAAGCAGTGGTATCGCACATGAGAGGATAGGAAAGGGAATGGGATGCTGGTGATCAGACCAAGTTGAGGAGACTAACATTGACTAACAATGATGACAAGCAGGACAAACAGGGGATATGGTTTTTCCGTTGTGAAGAGACAATCCTAAATTGAATGGAAATAGCTTATTGCAGTGTTCACTGGCTATTATTGATGCTGGACATCTCAAGATAGAATCCAATTTTAAGACATAATATGCTGTTATTGAACAATGGCGAGGTCAATGCTGGTAAATATTCCGACTGAAGCATGACGTACGGACCGAACGTAGTAAGGTCCGTACAAGAAGCTGAGGCCCGAATATTTTCCTGCATTGACTGAGCAATCGTTCAATGAAGGCTTTATTATATGGTCTTAAAAACGATATTGAATATTTTTTTTGAACTTCGTTGGGGAATGTTTATTCAAGAAACATCATTTTTCAGTTTTTCATTTTCCCATCACAATCTCTCTCAATTCATCAGCAAAAAATTACGTGGCTATATCACATGGTTATATCAATGCTGGTCAATACGGCTTGTACAGATCAGTGAAGAACAAATCAGATTGCGATGTTGCCGGTGCAAAAGCCGTATTTTCAAACACCATATAATATCTGATACGATACGGTTTTGACGCACATAATCTGAATAAAATTATGCCATGTAAAATACATAAGCTGTAAAGACATACCTTAGCATGGATAATTACAAGTCCAAATATAACAGCAAATGATAAGTGGCAGACATAGGGAAGCATTCTTGGAGACTGATACCATTTAGCAACAGTTGGAATAGTTTGCCTGCAAAGACAGATGATGAAGAGTTCATTAATAACGTGAAGAAAGAACATTTTATCATTAATAATGTAAAGAAAGAACATCTATGCAGGTTAGAATTTCAGGCAGCCATACAGCTAGTGGGGACCTGCAGCTTGTGCTGTCAGGCTGATATTCTAGAATGAATACCCTGGGTACTCATTTACATCCATTTACCTTTGCCTGCAAGGTTCTATGTTTCAATGGCATGGCCCTAATACTTTTTTGACAGCATTATACAGAATACTATGCAGTAAATGCGGTTTATATATTTAAAACGCCGATACATGCCCCGCCCTATCATACATGCCAAAGTCCTAGGTGTCATGTTGTTTTCTAGCTCCACTGTGGTTATATTTGCGTCCAACCAATAAAGACTCATCAATAGCAACAATGACACTGGGTCCGCCCTCATCATCGATAGGGATTCTCTGCTGTTATGCCCAACAGCTTCCACCTGAACTCCTCCCTGGAAAAATTGGGTAACAGGACAAGTTGGCCCACAATAAAGTCGGCCCACCATGTATTGGACAAGTCGGGCCATCAGGTGTTAGACAATTCGGTCTGTCAGCGTATAACAAGTCGGCCCACTAAGATGTAATCAATTTGAAACATGTGCAATACCCGGGGGGTACTTCAACATGTAGACATACCAGACGTGCCGCTCATATGGATGGGTTTTTACAACTGAAATTCTCTAAACATGGGTCTGATATTCTGCTCGATTCTGGTTGATGGGATGGTATTTTAGGATTTTCTTACCAAAAGGTCCCATTATGATTTGCCGCAAAGTGGCTGACAACCTTTCTACTTTGTTTTTGCTTTCCAAACGATGAATTAGCAGCAACAACAGAGCTCGGTCACATTGATTGCAAAAATCGCCGTCAGATTCGATTTTGCGAGACTTTTCGTGAATTCTAGAACTGTAAAAGGGTTTTAAAATCAACCAAATTCATGCACAAGGGCTTGAAATTTCCCGATTTTCATGCAAATGGGTCAGAAATCCTTGAAAATCCTATCATACAAATGGGTCCTTTTGTCAAAGTCCAGATTCACGTCTAATCATGGACACATTGAAGTACCCCCCCCGAGGTGCAATACCCCTACACATGACAAAATAACTTGTAAATAATGCCATTGGCTGACATTGCGGTGGGAGACTTGTCCATGGGGCTGCTAGGGATGGGCCGACTTGGTAGTGGGCCAACTTAGCAGTGGGCCGACTTGTCTAGAAAGCAAAACTTGTACCAGTTAAACTATTGATTTTCTCGTGATGCCAACCATTTCAGCCATGACAGTCATCGGTTCTCCAAAAGACCAGAAATACGTTATTATTAACAACGGTTTCAGGCTAAGCTTGGATTTTGCAACACATGAACGGTCTCCATCAGACTCGCTTTTGTTACAGTGATTACATTGCCACAAGAAAACGTTGCTCCCATATCTTTCCACCATAACCATGGATCGTGTCATGATGCTGATGTGCTGTGTAGTGTGTGACAAGGGGCTTTGATGAACTGAAGATGAGTCATATTTGGTTCCAGATCTGATAAAAAAAACCATGAAAAATATTAAAAGAAAGGTGAGGACAAGAAATCTGGGGCGTGGCAAGAGCATTGTGTGCGACATCGGTTGGCGGGAAACTCTCAAAGATGCAGCATCTCAAAAAATTTTGTCTGATTTTAAAAAAGCCTTAAATTACCTGAAAAACTAAGAAGACTAGTCTTGATGACAGTGCAAGCTTAACAGGATTGAATTATTTCATTTTCTTTGTTGAACATTTGTAAAATATTCAAAATTATGCGAAGCACAGAAAAGCTATCCACCATCAACATCAAGAGGAAAAACATCAAAACAGGAGGTGATGCCTAGGCCACATAGCCTCTTTCTTGGGAAGGTAATCATTCGAGGCAATGACGCCAGGGTATCATTTGAGCTGAGAAATAATTAGAAATCATCTAGACTTATTACACGGTCCTAGTTATGGCTAACGGATTACGACCAACCTCAAACCGCTCGATTAGTTTAAATAACCAACTTACAAAGTAACAAAGTAACAAAGTAACAAAGTAACAAAGTAGCAAAGTAACCAACCAAACTCTGAGCAAACAGCTGTTTGGTAGTTGTTGTTGTTGATGCTGTTTGCGAAAAGAGGAACTCAGGTTATAAGTCTTTAGGTCATCCTCGAAAAGTTTCAGTAAGATAAAAGTTTCATTTTTGGAAACTTCAGAAAATCTTCTTCAAGAAACCGTTAATCGCTACTACGTTAAGAGAGCTAATACCCATTAGAAATCCTACTATAATTGACATGCAGAGCGGAAGTTTCTTACAAAAATGAGCATGTTTGTTAAAATGAGTCACAATTTTGACAAAATAAGCGATACAATTGATCAATGACTACCCCCAACTCAAACGACAATATTCCTAAGTGTTCTCTAGTACAATTTTGGTAGGTTTGGCAGTTTTGGACCAACTTAAATCAGATCAGAAAGGGAGCGGTTCTGCTATATCCTTATCAGAGGCCCCAAGAATACTGTAACTCTATAGTGATTGTGTTTTTGTAACCTTGCTTCCTTGCGAAAGCAAAGTCATTCAAATACACCTATTTTTTAACAGAAACTCTTTATACGAAGCCCAGACTCTCGAATTGCCAAAGCTTTAAGAAACTTTATTCAGTCTAGAAAGGGAGTTGTTCAGCTATACCCTTATCAGAGGCTCAAAGAAAACTGCATCTCTATAGTGATTGTGGCTTTGTAACCTTGCTTCCTTGCGAAAGCAAAGTCATTCAAATACACCTATTTTTTAACAGAAACTCTTTATACGAAGCCCAGACTCTCGAATTGCCAAAGCTTTAAGAAACTTTATTCAGTCTAGAAAGGGAGTTGTTCAGCTATACCCTTATCAGAGGCTCAAAGAAAACTGCATCTCTATAGTGATTGCGGCTTTGTAACCTTGCTTCCTTGCGAAAACATTTTTATAAGAAACTCTTTATAAGAAGCCCAGACTCTCGAATTGCCAAAAATTAAAGAAACTTAAGTCAGACTAGACTAGCAAATCAAAGTAGAAGTTGATTTGATGTTTAGAAGATGAATCAATGGTTTTGTGACACAAAATTGTACCTTAGGAAGTAACAGACTAAAAACAAATATCAAAAGTCACTTGATTTAATTCTTTTCCAACATGTTCATCGTTCCTGCGAAACTTTAAAAATGTCCTGAAGCTCAATTATTCCCTGGGATACCTTGACTGGAAATAAAAAACGTGGCTTCAGAAATCGGAGATACGGTGAGTCAAATAAACATTCCTCATCAAAGATGGGCTAGAAAATGCCGTAACTGGCTAACTGACAAAACTAACTAAGTAATTAACTATAACTAACTAACTAACAAGCTAACTGTATAACTTACTAACTTACTAACTAACTAACTAACTATTTAACTAACTAACTAGCTAACTAACTAACTAACTAACTAACTAACTAACTAACTAACTAACTAACTAACTAACTAACTAACTAACCAACTAACTAACTAACTAACTGACTCGCGTGCTAACTAACTAGTAAACTAACCAGCGAACTAGCTAACTAACCAACTAGCTTTCAAGCAATGCTTACTAATGTAACTATCTAACTAACTATTTTACTAACTAAAACTAACTAAAACTAACTAACTAACTAGCTAGCCAACTAACTAAGTAACTAACTAAATAACTAACTAACTAACTAACTGACTGACTGACTGACTGACTGACTGACTGACTGACTGACTAATAACTACCTAACTAGCTAACTGACTAACTAAATAACTAACTAACTAAATAACTAACTAACTAGCTAACTGACTGACCAACAAATATCTAACTAACTAATTCAATAACTAACTAACTAACTAACTAACTAACTAACTAACTAACTAACTATCAAACTAACTAACTAACTAACTAACTAACTAACTAACTAACTAACTATCTAATTAACTAACTAACTAAACTAAATAACTAACTAAATAAATAGCTAACTAAATAACTAACTAATCGAGTTCTGATTTCCCGTTTCTCCCTGCTTCCCGTTTCCTATTCTAAATTCCTTAGTTTCTTATTTCGTTTTTTCTCCTCCAATTCCGCCCCCCATTCGTTATGTTCCATTTTATATGTCCTGTTGTCATTCTCTGCTCCCACAGTCTATTCCTTTATTCCTGTTCCCCATTCCTCAGTTCCCCTCTTTCCATTCCCAATTCCTTAGTTCCCCTCGGGGCACAGATTTACCACTGCATGCACGAGACCGACGCAAAACCACAAAACTGACAATTCTTTATCTCTTTGTATCTTCCCCGATTCCCTAAGGGGAAGTAAAATGGCTTAGTGGAAACTTGCCAAAACAATGAAGCCCTTTTGTGACTTTCGCTGTGTTGATTGCTGATGTTATGGAAACGGTTGCCGCTAAACCGCAACCTTCAGCCACTTCTCGTAAAACTACGAACCTAAATTTGACTCAAAGCACGGAAATTTCAGATTCATGAACAATGAATTTCTGAAAATAAAATTAATAAAATTAAGGATATGTTTTGGAGTTTTTACCCTCTTTAAAACTAGAATAATCTTGCAGAGAAGAGAAAAGCAAAATTAAACCGCGCGTTTTAAGAGCAAGTGGCTGGGCAAGACGCAACGCAGGCCGCAACACGCCGAAATTTCCCAGACAACAATGATCAGAAGTCAAGAAATCAAAACTTCCACTTTGCAGTAAAATAATTATATCAATTAATATAAGCAATAATGGGATAAATAATGATATATATCCCATTTTTACATGATGAATATTGATCTTGCTGAACGTTTCACTTGAAGGAGATTTTGCAAGTGGAAATCTAGTCGAAATGCCGAAAGGCCCTGCTTTGATCGACTTGAAACCCAAGCTTTCATCTTTCGAAGAACGTCGAAATATCACCAGCGCAAGAGATCGATATGACAGCCTTGCTGCAAATATTTTTGACGAAAAAGATAGGTAATTTTATTTCCTTTTCATCATTTTCCACTTAAAAGAGTTCCACTTAAAAGACTTTGTAAAGTGATCAGTCAGGTCTCGATTGATGTGGTTTCATTTTGCAAAGATCCTACCATCATATCACACCGTTCGTTTTGAATGTTAGGGCTGACAGACGAAAAATCATCGATTGTTTATAAATATTCTAAAGCCAATTTCAAAACAATAAAATATTAATGTTAAAAACTACAGTATAATGAGTTGGCCCAGAACACTTTTCAAATTTGCAGCAACTGTTTCTTAAAAGTTTCTTAATCTGTATACTTTGTGTCAATTTTGGAAAATGTCCATATTTTGACTGCTAAGAACATGATACTTCACATTAAACACTTATTTCCTGATATGTTCGAAATTTCGCTTTATAAGTTAAGAAACTCTGCCAGAAACTTTTATGATATCAAAGTTAAGAAACTTTTACGATCTCAAAGTTAAGAAACTTTTACGATCTCAAAGTTAAGAAACTCTGCCAGAAACTTTTACGATATCAAAGTTAAGAAACTTTTACGATCCTAAGGTTAAGAAACCCTACGATATGACACATGACACAAAGTTAGTTTCTTATAAAAAAAGTGAGTGTACGTAGTAGTAATTCTATCTACCCTTAAATAATGTTATAAACCAAGTCATCGATTGCTTTTGGCTTTTCAGTTTGTTTGCGTGTCACAAAATACTTCATTGCATTAGAAAAACTATTGAAAAGTTTCTTGAGTAAAAATTTTCCAGTACTAGAGTGTGATGTCTATTCAATTTTGCAATTTGAGAGTCTTGGTTTCTTATTTAGAATTTCTTATGAAATATTGTGTACATTGAACTATTGTCAGGCAAGGTAATTATTCACAAAAATCTAACATTTTCTTTCCAGGGATCAAGAAATCTTCAAACGAAAATGCTTTTCCTACATAAAGGTTTGATTTCTTTTAAATTCAAATCATAAACTGAGGGGGTCATTGGGCATGAAATGCGGTTTTTCGAACATTTTTAAAGCGGTTTTACGGTTTTTCAATCTTCGATTTCGGTGCGGTTCTGCGGTTTTAACAAGACACATGTACACTTGTACGGTTTTTGGCTAAAAAAATGCGTGGTTTTACGGTTTTTGGACCCCCCTATGACCCCCTAAGCTATACAAGATATTTCTAACAGCTGGATCTGGTTATTATTAAATTTCTATTATAAGCTGATTTAGACTATCTTTACACGGAGAATGGACCCTTTGGGATTGGACCAAAATTGGTCCTTTCCTGTTCTTTAAGGGGCGTTAACATGCAAACGGGTTAGGCTTATAACCTGACCACGGTTAGCACTCATCGAACTGAGACTAACATCAAACTGAGATCGCTCAAACTTTAAGCCTCGAGTAGTTGAAATCAATAGCAAGTACAAGGACTCAAGTAAGACGGATCCAAATCAAATTGCGTTTATACAGGGCATTTCTAAAGTGGATTCACAGTGCAACACATGCTTAACAAAAACATTTCCTGCCTCTGCAGGCTTCTCTATTTAGCTATCAATCATTTTTGCAACAAATTATTGAAACACTATCTATCCTACTGAGATTGCCTAACATTGAACATTTACTGGCCTTGATTGTAAGCTGTTCCCTTTTAACTCTGATCCAGAGTGTTTACACGAGATCTGAACAAGAATGTTCCTATTCTGGAACGATTTAGAAGCCTTCCAAAACTGGTACCGATAGCGTTCCAAGATGGGAACCAATCATCTCGTTCCATGTAGGTCTGTCCATTGCTTTGGGAACATTCCCACCTAACAGGGCCTTTAAAACCGCACTAAAATAAAAATACAGGGAGATGAACCAGCAGTTCTTCATTTCATTTCATTTCTTCATTTATGTCATCATTTTGTATTCATTCTTAAAGGAAGGAAATCTCGAAAACCTTAATGAAGTAATTGAATCTTGGAAAAAGAAAGGAAAGGTAAGAGAGGATGGAAATGTTAAATTCTGTAATTTAATCATTATTATGCTATCATGTATTCGTCTATCCAATTATAAAATCAAGGCCAAATGAAATGATTAGCTGTATTTAAAAAAGTTATCCTCAAATTCTACCATGAAAAATTTTATTTTCTAGCTTTTCTGTTTAAACTTCAAAGATGATGCAACTGGAAACACACCAATCATTCTCGCAGCTCAAAACAATTCCAAAAAAGTAAGTGCTCAAAAATTTAAAGAAGAACAAACATAGAATTGATCATAAGAATACAAAATTGAATTGATCAAATGAACAAACATAGAATTGATGAAATAGACGTAAAAATTATATTTTAATTCTTAAGTGGCTATTAAAAATTAGAATCGTTGTAAACAGTGCTACATGAACGATTTTATGGTTAAGGGAATGAACCGTCCAATTTTTCAATTTTAGAACATTTTGAAAACGTCAGCGCCTGTATATGCTTTTTTGTTCTCTTAAGAATAATATGGCAATTGTTCTATACGCCTTGGGTGAAACGCTTTCTCAAATCTGCAGAAGCATCATTATAAAAATAGTTTTTGAGTTGTACAAAACTTCAAAATTGCAATAAACAATGGAGACATTTTTCTGCTGCTTATGGCAATTCATTACAAAATCTCTACCATCCAATACGACCTTTTATTGCTATATCTGATTATTTTTGCAGATTAGCAACTGGCTATTGCAGCAGGGTGTGGATATTACACTTAGAAATAATGAAAATAAGACTGCACTTGAGCTGGCATCAAGTGATTTGAGATGCATGCTGATTTCAGGTATATACATAAATTGAAATAAAAAAGTTTTAGACGATCAAACTTTTTGACAACATTTTGTCTGAAAAATTAACAGTCTGAACGATTTTAAATCTCCTGAAATTTTGTCCGAAATGTAATTTGACAAAATTTGTTCATTGAAATACTTTCACTAGTATTGGATGGGTGACACACCATCTCCAATTATACTCTGTACGCAAACCTAGCAAATATGTAAAAGTACAGAAGAAATATTCTTGGTTAACTGCAAAACAGAATTTTCGAAACAGCTCTGAGAAAAAGGTCTGAAAGCTTTGTGTTCGAAGTTATTTTGCCGAAATTTTTCCGTCCGAAACTTTTCATTATTAAGAGATGTCTTTACAATAAAAATTTTAATTTATATCTTTGTCGATTGTAGTCTAACTTTGTATCTTCTTACTCATGTTTGTTCCACTCTCTCTTTCCTTAGGGTTCTTTCTCGGTCTATTTGTGCTAGAAAATTTGTATTTTGTGTCAGTTCAGAGTTCTATAGCAACGTTCTAAAGTTCCACAGTAAACCTACGCTTTTCTGATCGGCTTATTTCGATCTACACTTGGGTTTTCATTCCATTGCATGTAACTGATTTGTCCATTCTGACATTTTATACCCTGAAGAATGGGGGAAGAATGTCGAAGCTTATTATGTGTCAATGTATCATGTTTTCGCTTTTTTTAACCATTTACTCTCTTTAATTCATTTATATCTTCTCATACAGAAACTACACAAAACGATTTGAAGCATGCATCCTGGCAAGGAAATGCTGCAGCTGTAAAGAAGATCCTGGTAACATGCTTATTTGAAATCATTTGTAAATGTTTTTATGGAAGATAGGCATGAATATTGAAAATTAAAGTGCTTCTTTGGCTAACTTACTTCTTCGCATTTTAGGAGAAGAGCACTGCTGATATAAATTGCATAAATGAAGAAGGGATGACTCCACTTTTACTAGCAACAAGAGACATAAACTTTTTCGAAAAATGTGAGCCAACTGCATCTTACTTCGCCATGCTAGCTAAGCACAGCATTTGTTTTTAGTCAATAACAAGTCTTCTTCTTTACTGTAGAGGACTATCTGCAAAGTTGAAATGGTTTTTTTACGTGAGATTTCATTTACCAAAGAGGAATGGTTTTCGGCTGATGATTTGTCCCCTTTAATGGCTAATATAATGTTTATCTCGTCTAGTTTTACTTGAAATTTGATCACGTACGAGTTACCCGCATTTCTGAAAAGATGCACTTGGAATTGCGATAAACAGCGGGAAAGTTTTCGGTCATACTACATTTCCGCTGTTAATCGCTATTCTGGAGTTTTGTAAAACTCAAAAACTATACACTGGGAATTCTTTGCTGACAAAATTCCTATTTGTTGGTAAAGAGCAGAGGTCGAAATTAGATTTTTATGTTGTTGCCTAGATCCACCCTCTAAGAAGTATATCATCAGCTTTACACAAAGCATACCTAGCGATACTCTTCTGTATTCCTGGCAATGGTAGAACTGTATGGAATCCTAGCCTTTTGAGCTGCTGTTTACAAATCTCCATATTTCTATGTGTAGACAGCTTTGTCACCTTCAATAAAGGGCTTGTTGATTTCTTGATTCAAGATGTAGCTGTTATTTTCTTGAATGGATATCCTATCGGGAACTTTAGCCCTCTTTTAGCCCAAAAACATTTATTTAGTGTAAACAAGTTTGAAAAAAGACTTTTTAAACAAAACGTAAGCAAGACAAGTATCAACTTTTTGCCTGTGATTCCTGTCAGTTAATCATATTTAAATTTGATAGCCACTAAGCCCCTTTGGCTGTTTTGTATACTTTATTTAGTATCTTGTCCGTATCTTGTTCCAGTCAATTAATTTTAGTAAGAGTTCTGTGCCTCAATAATCACAAGACAGCATTTGTACCAAAATGTATCATGTGTACTAAAATGTACATCATTTCGTTTTTGCAGTGAAAATAATGAAGAATTACCATCCATTGAAAGTTATACGAATGCTTCTAAAGTATCAAGCGTGAGTACAAATATAATTTAAATCCATGCATATTAAACTAGATGTTTATTTTTTTTTTTGCTTCTTTAAATTCCTCAAGCAAACTTGGATAAAACTGTTTCTTCAACGTATCATTGTATATTATTTGTACGACTGTCTGTACACTAACTATAGCTTTGTATTAAATGGCTAAAAAGCCTTTTCTACGCAAGACAGTTACAATACATTGTGATAAAGTGGGCTCTTGTAATTAACAATGGTATTAACGCTAATAACACACTATTATGAAACTGTTAATCAATGTGGATGAAATTTGTAGCCACTATATCGCAAGCTGTTTGTTTTCACTCACAAAATCTGCAGCTACTGCTGTTTGCACAAATCTTTGACATCCATTTGCACATTTCAGTGCACCACTGTTCGTTCCAATATATTCTAACTAATAACATATTAGGTCATAAAATGGTTTTGATTTCTAGAGATGCAACGATAGGTGATGATAAGGGAAAAACGGCTTTTCACCATTTACTGGGGAATATTGGCTTAACAGCAAAAGAAATTCTGAAGATTTTACTGATGAAAAATGTCTTGAAAATTGGTAAGTTATGATGATTTGTTGTTTACCATTTAGTAGCTCTGTAGTTCTTCTTTGAATAATAAATGCTGAATAAATTTAGCTGCCAATTTTTATTCATCTGTAAAAGACTTAACACTTACATTTTGTTTGGCTTCACGACAACAGAGCTCTTTAACTTACAGTCGCACTAGCCATTGATCAACAAGAATGTTTGCTTTGCCAGATTATCGTGCTCATGAATCAGGGAAGCGAAATATGTTCCTAAGCCCGCTGCACACGGTGAGAATTTTGCTGAGCAAACTGCCATGAATGGCACTTTGCTGAGCAAAATTCTCACCGTGTGCGCGCATTTTTTGCCTGAGAAATTAGTCATTCGTGGCAGTGAGGAACATTTCTATCGTTTTTTATATTTTTTGCCCTTCGTGGCAAATTCCTCACCATGTGCGGCGGCCGTGAGAATTTTCCTCACGTCTTTCAGTCGCATTGCAATGGCTTCATTTCATTGTCATTCATACTTTTTCAGGTATTTTCCACACAGGCACGAATCAAAAATTTCTCAGAAAATTTCGCGCGCACACGGTGAGAATTTTGCTGAGCGAAGTGCCATTCGTGGCATTTGCTCAGCAAAATTCTCACCGTGTGCGGCAGAATTAACGCATCAACGTTAACGAATAATCAACGAATTGACGAATCAACGAAGAGTCATCGAGTAATGCTCATTAGATTATATTAATTTTAAACTGAAATTACGTTTCAGATCATCTCGATAACGCTGGTTCTACACCACTTCACACGGCCTGCAAACTTGGAGATGTGAATATTGTTCAGATACTTTTGAATCAAGGAGCGGATATATCTACACAAAATGAACAAGGAAAAACTCCGCTGCATTATGCTGTAAGTATGTTATGAAAATGAACCTAAGAACAGTTGTTTAGTGCTGAAAATTTTAGTTTGTTCTACCAATATTAATGAGGCTGTTTTTCCAACAGTGATATGGTAGAATACAGTGTTGTAAACGAAGATGTATTACGTATTGCAATGCAGAAATGCGATAAACAGCGGAAACATTTTCGGGCATACTTAAAAGTTTTTTTCGTCCGACACTCCTCAGAGTATGAACGTCAGAAACAGACCGAAACAAAGAACTAAAGTGGAATTTATACCCAGATGCGGCTCGAAATGCATCAATACTTCAATGCATAAAACATTTGCATACTAGTGACGCTTGCTAAAGCATTCATTCTACCCATGAATTGACCTAAAATCGACAATAATCAACACGGTTTGCAAAGTAAACAAAATTGGAAAGTTCTACAATTCTGGCCACTTTACCTACTAGACTGTTTCGATACTCAATACACTAGCTACAGTAGTTAATTTTTCATGCTTTGTGGCCTTAAATATAACTTTCGAAGAAGCGAATTAATTTAGTTTTCAACATTTTGATGCTTCTGTTCACAACAAACATGGTTAAATGGATTATTATTCAATTCAATAAAAAATTCAATGTTGATGGGTTTGAAAAATGCAAATAAAGGTTAACCAACTTTAAGATGACGAATTATAGCAAAAATTAAAGGCTATCGAAGGTCGGAGCTATTCTCATTTCATCGAAACGGCAGAACTTAGCATCATGCCAGTCTCCCGTCTGAATAGACTGGCATCAAGAGCTCTGAAGCCGTCCATTTAGACCTTGAATGGTAATCATATCTTGCCTTTACTCTTAAGACGTGTCCAGAAGCAAACGTTTTCCCTTCAGGCATGAACTGTACAAGAAATTTACTACCTCTGTGACAGAATAATGAATCTTTTATCGTCTGAATCCTGGCTATACTTTACGTGACAAATATACATAAGTATGTATTGGTTGTACTGTTCATATTTCACTAATAAATTCATTACAGGTTACTTTTGGGCATGTACAGCTATCAGAATTGCTTATAAAGCATGGTGCTGATCCAACGATGGCTGATATTTCAGGCAAGTAAAAGTATTTCATAAAAGGGACTATGTAGACAAGACTCCAGGTCAAATTGTTTTTGTCAGTGCTTTTCAAAGGAAAGTTTTCTTTTATAAATCTCAATGTTTAGTTTAATTAAAACACAAAATTAATCACCGATTAATGTGGAAATATGTACATGCAATATGTACTTTCAGGGTACATTTAGAATTTGCCTAAGTCTCTTTTAAATATGCAAATGAAACTACAAAGCTACGTAGCTACTTCAGATGGTGCCATTTATGGAAGTAAAAGACACAAGGATAATTTTCCCTAAGCTTCATAAAATTTTCCCATATATCCTTTTCTATGTCCCCAATGTATGTCCCTTGACCCTTGGATTTTTTCTTGAGATATCACATATCCCTAATACCTACTTGGGCCTGCATTTTAACCGTCACATCATCATACTAGTTGATTAAACAAAGTAAAATGCATGGAAAATATGAAAATAATACCGTTTCTCCTAGTATTGAATGGCAACGCTGCACAAAAACTTTTCAAATGTGTTACAATGTCATTTAGCTAGCAAAAATCATTAGACAAAGTAAAGTAAACAACCGAGTACTTGAAAATCTGAATTTATTCTTAGAACTAAATGTGATTTTAAAGTGATCTGTATTGACTTGATCCGCTCAATAATTCGTCAGTTTTTACCTTTGAAACCTTAAATGGTAAAATTTCTAGTTTTTCTTGACAGGTTATACTCCTATAGATTATGCAAAGAAAATGAAAAGTAAAGGTATTTTGAGAAGTAAGTTGTTTATTTGTTCAAAATAATTACACTCTTTTTTATAAGAACACACTTTATAAGAACATCGAAGCTCGATTTACCAAAAAAAGAACAACTTAAGAACATATCAAGCATCAGATGAAAAATAAGAAACAAGAAAACGTTTTTTTTTAGAAATTTCAAAAGTATATGGAAGATATGCTAAACTTTATACTTATTGTTCGTAAGAGTAATTAATTGTGTGCAGTTGAAGAAAAATCAATGTTGAAATAAGAACACCATTAAAAACACTCGAGCATCAAATTATCAAATAAATAAGAACATCGAGCTTCAGCTAAAACTATCTGGTTCATATACAAAAAGAGTGTATCAAGTTATAAAGTATAGGTAGTGGTGTCTAAATATGTTTTGCCGAATGCAATTTTAGCTATGATTTCAATGATACTGCCTTTTGAAAATAGATGAAGAAGCCTTCTTAAAGAAGGTTTCAGAGTTAGGGTGGATGAATAGCGTCGTAGTATCAAATGCAAAAGCTTGTTGTCAATAATCTGTTTAATAGAGAAAGAAAGCTGTTTCAGAGAGAAAGCTATTTAACGGTCTTTCTATAAGGACCTTGAGTGAGAAATCACAGAATGTAAAAAGAACCTCTCTGTAAAAAGTATCTCTAGGCAAATTTCTTCTTACTAAATGAGCCTCAGGTATCTGTTTACACGATAATCTAAGAAACGGACTCTATATCTATTGTGAATATGATTCCTGACTGACCATGCATGGGACTCGACCAGTTGGATGAGTAGAAAGAACACTAAACCACGCTGTACTGAAGTAAGTAAAAAAATATTTCAATGATGTATTTTTGCCTTTAAAACCATTAACCATTGGTTAATTTTCGTTCAGTTTTTGAGGGAACAAAAAATCATGAAACTGCTTCAAGGAAGCTCAAAGAGCATCACACCAAAAGGACTGGAAAAGTTTTTATTGATGTAAGTACTTTATGATTATTAAATGCTGTAACTTTGTTGATGACAATAGACAAATTTTCAAATGAAGAAATTTAATCTCTGATTTAGAAGAAAAGTCTGTCTTCAACGATAAATCCTTTTAAATTTTATGTAAATTTATATCTATGTTGGTGTAACTTTTAGATGAATGCCATTTTTACCATTTGTTTCTTACTTTTAGGGATTCGATGTAATCAAAGATGACAATGAAAAATGTGAGTTTCTCAGATTCATTATTTGAACGATTATCTAAATCAAAAGTTTCCAATAACGGAGAAAATGAGCAACCTTGTAGAGCGCTGAATATTTCTTATTGGAATGAAGCGTTTGAAATTAACACTGTGCAGGTTTTGGAGTTGAAGTAAAGATTCTGCATAGACATAAGTCCTGCGTAGCCTAGCCTTCATGGAAAACTTTTGTTCATGACATGACAGCCTCTAAAATTGAAATCATCGTTCAACATCACAATCTGTTTTCATGTTGCACAGTTTAATTTTTATAGCTTTTCTATAGCATCGAAAGTTGTAAATGTTTATACATCTGTTGCAAATCATTTTTCTAGGTATCTCATCGAAAGCTTCTACAGAAAAACTGATTTTATCTCCTATTTTAAAATCAGTTGAAGATGTTGCATTGAAATATTCCGAAAAGTTAGCCATCTTTACTTGTATAGTTTATCATTATTTAATTTAAGGGCCAAAGCTACAGTTTATTTGCGATGGATGCAAAATACATGCTTTATATACAAGGACCCACATATATGTTTGGCCGAAAACATTGCTTACGAAATTCGAATCTGCTATCGATAATCTGCATACGTTAGCTATGCATTAGAAATCGTGTGACAGCGTGCATGAAAATCTCATTTTTATTTTTGTCCAAAATGATTTGCTTTGTCTCAAATTTCGATGAAAAAATGTTCTTTCCAAATGAATGACGAGATTTTCATGAATTATTATAAAAATCTTCGGGATTTTCAGGAATTTTCTTGTTCAACTACGGATATTCATTGAGTAATGGCATAATAAACCATATTCATGGGGGTAAATGAAGATACCTCGTAAATTAACCATTCAAAATGACCCTTAACAAGAGATATTCAGGGGGTAATGTCTAAACCATTTTCACAACGGTAAATGCAGATGCCACTTACGTTTATAAGTCACAGTCACATTGACCCTTAATAGTAGATATTCATGGGTTAATGGCATATTCAACCATATTCAAGGGGGTAAATGCAGATGCCTCTTACAATTAGCAAGACACGATAGCACTTAACGTTCCTCCGTCTTATCCACACAGTCCCTTTTTCGTTTGTTTCAGAACTACAGATTTGGATGATGTCGTTAAACTGCCAGTTTTACAGCAGCCTCAATCAGATCCTCCAAAATCACCTTCGAAATCAAGAAACAAGCAAAAGACATCTTTTCCAAAGTCATTCAAAACACGTAAGTTGATATTTTGGTAATATCAATTATCATGGTTGTAACAGGTTATGGTAGTAAAGACATTGTTAGGATAGACAGGGAGAGTTTAGTGAAAGGTGATAAAAATAAATATCTAAGAAGATAACGACAAGTACAGAAGTTGCTTTAGCCACCCATGTACAGAAGTGGCTTAGGCCACCCACCAATCAAAATTGAAGAAGAAAATAATGGCTAAATTGCCGTTGGGTAGGAATTCAAAAGAGCTGCTTTGTTTTCATGCACTTGACCTTCTTTCGTGCAAGTCTGTCTCCCTTTAAGAATGCAAAAGAGATGCCTCGTACATGTACAAGTCACTTCGAATTCTTCCCAAGTCAACCTGTTTACCACTATTGCCTTTAGAATTCTTAATTTCATACCTCAAGTATTCCCTCTTTTTCCTCTCTTTTTCTCTACCTACTTTGCTTAATTTATTTACAACATCAAAACCTTGAGATGTGTCACTTCTGTACCTTCTTTTTTGCTTTCCTTAACAAGATTTGAGAACCATTAAGATTATAATGAATTTATAAGGAGATTCTGAAAGAATATTTGCTTATCCCCTTTTATTTTGATTGACAGCTTCAATCGATTCTAAAGGCTGGTTTGTTGAACAACAGAAAACTGATGTTGACGCAGTCAGGTAAAGATAACCGCATTTTCGTTACAGGATAATAATGTGACGTCATCTTAATACCCTGGAACTTTCATTTTGCTCTTCATATTCGGAAAGAGCATGAAAAATAGTACCAAAATCTCGATAGTCAGTCATACACATTTGTTGGATTTTGGCTGAGATATGGCAATACGAAAAAATCCATCTCAAAAGAAAATCAAAACTATTGGAACCAAATACAGTGATTTTGGATAAAAATGTATTTCATGGCATGACAGGGTTTCGGCAAATATTACGGTGAAAATTATCGACTGTAATTTTCACATGGGGCATCTGCTTCTTGCCTGTCTTTTTATTAACCCCCCTTCCTCCCTTCTCCATTAAACAATTTCCTGCATCCGGTTAACAGGGGGCTTTGATTTTCACCATATTCGAATGGTATAAACATATGGCAAACTAAAGATGTCGAAATCACTTTTTGATAGAAAATTTTAGTATTTGCTACCTATACTTTATCCAAGAATTTATTCCTAGGTCTGAGCCGCGAAAAGAAGACGTTCATTTTTCTAGACAGCTTTCAAATCCAGCAGATCAATGCTCGGAGAACCAGGTATTTTGAAAACTTGAAAATCCTTTAGAACGTATCATTTTGCTAGATTAACTATGGTTATATAAATAGGGCCTCCTGTGAAATTTGTGTAGCATACATATGTGGACGTACTGTTGCCATTTGTAAGTATGTTAAATTTTCATTTGCACTTTGTTTAGAATTGGTATCACTAATTTAAGTTATACATTTTCTTTCAAGGGACGACAAAGTCCAAGAAAACTGCCTTCATTGAACGACGGAAGGCAGCTGCATAATCTGTTTACTCCATGTTCTACCCGACTACCATTTGGTCCTCAAGTTGGAGCTACGAGTGTCTTCCCTAATCCTCTTAGTCTCGTCCTAGAAGAAGGAGAGCTGTCGCAATTTATATCAAAGAATTTATCTGCAGAAACCACAGGTGCGTCGGGCTGGTTCCTCCGTACAGTAAATATTATTTGCTAGGATTTCATAGCTAATCGGTATAATAGTTGTATAGCTACAAAACGCTTTCATACAATCTTTTACAAAGCTTGGCTGCAAGAAACATTCGAACTTCTTCAAAAGGAATAATGCTTCTCCATGTTCACGTATTTGCTCTACATTTTGCTTCCTGTTTGCTATAAGGTCTGAACGCTGCAGCCTTCCAAAATAAAGCTTCGCATTTTCGAAGAACTATGATTTGAATATCGAATCACACAATATCTTTCCTTTCCTTCAAAAAGCAAGTTCAGCAAGTTGTGTACAAGCAGTATTTACAAAGGATTTCTTTGCAAGTTTCTAGACCCTTATTCATTGCGGCAGGAAACTTTTGATGTCTTTTTGGGAAGAAAAACCTAACATTTTGACATGATTTTTATTACGTCGACTAGAAGAGATTCAATCAAAGTAATTTATTAAAATATATGTACATTACATACAGACCATAGATAGACAGACAGGCAGGCAGATAGATAGGTAGGCAGATAGATAGGCACATACACTTGCTAACTTCGCAAGGTACTGAATAGCCCAGGACTAATCTAAGCAATGGACCTCACTCCTTCCTCTCGATGACCACAGCACGTGATTCCTTTTGCCATTTTCCTGGAATTACAGAGAGCTGTCGAGTTTCCTCACTCTTCCTAACGAGTTCGACCATGGTGGGAATCAAACCCACAACAGATTCAGTCAGATTCACTCACCACTAGGCCATTCTCACCACTAAATTCTCACCACTAGAAGAAACCATTGAAGCCAAGAATTTGGATGAAATACATCTGAAAGCTAAAGCAATTTATTCTTATTGCTTTCTTATGAATCTTGCAAAAAAATGTTGAAATATGTGTAATTGATATGAAGTTGATTACGTATATCATTCAACGTTTTAGTCTTTGACTCTTCTAAGATTTGTGTTTTTTAGATGTCGAGACTGGTAGTGGTTATCAAGCTATTCACACCGGAATATGTGATGAAAAAGATGGAAGTCATCAGTTGCCTTTAATTGAAAGCATTGGTGAACATCTCGCGATTTCGCCTATTCCACATGGACTGGAAGGATTGACGTATGCTGGGAATGGCAGACTCACCGAACAGTTTAATGGAAGATATGCAAATGAGAATGATAGAGAATGTAATGGTGAACAGAATGAAAAGAAGAATCCAAAGACAATCAAGGCAAAGAAGAAATCTTCATTGAAAATCCTGAAGGAAATGGAAATTGCACACGAAAATGTAAAAGATTTAGTTGTTGATTATTCAAGAGCAGAAAATATCTGCGATGGATCAATGGATGAGGAAGAAGTGAAGAATGACTGTAAATCTAAAATTGATATAAATGAAGATGTGAAATTAATCAAAGATATATCAAATGAAAGTCGTGACAATAACGATTGTAAAGTTATTGAGAAGAAGCATCGTTTGAAGCATCTTCGTCAAATGAAATGCGATACGGAGTTACTATGCGGAGATATAAAGGATTGTCAATTTGCTGAACAAGCAGTTGACGTTGAAGAATCGAAGCTACTTAAGCAGAAAGTAAACAAACAGAATGAAGAATTTCTGAAAGAAATTAAGGAAGGAAAAGTAAGAGATGGTATGATTAATACATTGGTTAAGAAATCTGATATAGTGATATCTTGTGAACAGAAACTCACAAGTAATCAGCAGAAATCAGCAAAAAAAGAACAGAAAAAAGCTAAAATCAATAGTGAAGTGAAAATCCGTAAGACGGTAGCAACAAATTGTATTAAAATTGAAGTCCCACCCGTGAAGAGAAGTGGATGTAAGAATGTGCAGTTTGTTAAAAATTATGACAACCAATCTTGTAGAGGACGGCCTAGGCTGAAGTCAATTAAAAACAACGGATTGAAAAAGACAAGGAAAAGGAAACAAGTTTGTCATCTGTCTGTCTTACCTGGTTTTGAGAATTGTTTGAATGATGACTCATTTGAAGATATGATTTATGGCAAAAGTATGGACAAGCATCCAAGATCCAGCATTTGTAGCGAAGATAAAATTATCAAGAGCACATGTGTTACGTCGACTGACGGTTCAGGAAATACATGTTCAGAAGATGACGCAGTGATTGAACATGAAAAAGAAGTCCTTTCTAAATCACCGTCACGGGTTTCCTCTGACGTTGAAATCAATGAAAAGTACAAAAGTATATTTGATTTTTACTCTAGTGATGAAGAAGAAAATGATGTCGAACATGTGCCATCAGATAACCATGAATATCAAAATGTTAATGAAGATAAGGTATTAAATGCTGACAGAAACCAAGTAACGCATTGCCAACGGGGATTTCTTGATCAAACAGCCTTACCTGGCCTTAACAAACTGGAGCATCTTACAGTAGGTAAACCTGATGCGGATATCGAGACACAAAGAAGGAAAAGCTCAAATTTAACAGGCTTTCTTCCGATGCTTAGTAATCAGGATGACACCTTTCAGCGCATGACGGAAATAGCTTTTGCACGTGGTGTTGGAAATAGCGCTTCTTCATATCGAGGGTCTGGATATTATCCAAGTAAGGAATCAATTGGAAATATTCCACTCAGTCAGTTTCCAAGGACTTTTATATATGATAGCATCAAGAGAAGCAGTATTTCGACTCAGACGTCTTCTGATGACTCGGAATGTGGAGACGATGATCTACGTGATTGGGTCAAAGGAAATGTCCTCGGCCAAGGTGCATATGGCACAGTTTATTGTGCATTGACAAACAGAGGTCGAATGGTGGCTGTGAAACAAGTAGAACTTAATCGTACGCACACAAAAGAAGCAGAAAAGGTAATAAAATCGTCAGTAATTTCCCAAATCATACATAATTTGATATTGCGGGAAAGCAGGCGTGTATAAACAAATAAGTCCATCGTAACCTAATCATTTAGCCGTGTCATAGTAGAAATTACTGACAAAAAGCTATAAAGTCATTCTCATTAGAACTTTGTTCTAAAACACGGTTTCTCGTATGGGCAAGGTTTCATGCGCAGTTTCTAAATTATTGAAAACAAAACTTTCCTGATTCACAGAAACACACTAATGAGCGCCAAATATGTCATTCTGAAGACATGATGACTGAAAAAGTCAATATAATTGTAACGAAATCATTATTCTTCAGTAAATACCGGAAAACAGAATGTTGACGCTACAAAACGGAAAATGGTTCCTTAAGATTTTGATTAACATTCAACCATCAAGTTACTATTCAGGAAAATGGCTTCTTAAGATTTTTTTATTTCCAGTTTCTTATAAAAAGGAAAAGGAGTGCGCCTTTGTGTTGTTAAAGATAACAGCATCATATCATATCATATCATATCATATCATATCATATCATACATATCATATCATATATCATATCATATCATATCATATCATATCATACATATCATATCATATCATATATCATACCATATCATACCATATCATATCATATCGTATATCATATCATATCACATCGAATCATATCATATCATATCATATCATGTCATATCATATCATATCATATCATATCATATCATATCATATCATATCATATCATACATATCATATCATATATCATATCATATCATATCATATCATATCTTATCATATCATATCATATCATATCATATCATATCATATCATATCATATCATATCATATCATATATCCTATCATATCAAAATGTTGTAATCTCTTTTAATGCAAAGTGCTTTTTATTATCTCTTAGCAATACAGAAAATTGCAAGAAGAAATCCATATGTTAAAGTGTCTTAATCATAGATGTATTGTAAAGTAAGTAATCAGATCTATGAGTCTTATTTTCTGCTACCTCCAACGTGAAAATATGGTATCTGCATAATAAACGTATTTTGTAAATATATCAAATTTCCTTTTTCAATAGATTTATTGGCACGAGCATGGAGGACAATGTGGTGAATATCTTTATGGAACATATACCTGGCGGATCATTAGCACTTGTTCTCAAAAGGTTACATATTAAATCTTATTAAAATTTCACTATTTCAATGAACAGTCCATTATCTGCATTCAACAAAAACAGAAACAGAGGGCTAGAATAAAGCTTTTGGACTAAATCGCTATTTCTAACATGCTCCTCTGGTATAAGCTCTCTAATTGAGCAGTTCGTATCATATACTATATAAGTTCATATACTATATAATATCATATCATATCATATCATATATCATATCATATCATACCATATCATATCATATCATATCATACGTATCATATCATATCATATCATACATATCATATCATATATCATATCATATCATATCATATCATATCATACATATCATATATCATATATTATACCATATCATACCATATCATATCATATCATATCATATCGTATATCATATCATATCATATCGAATCATATCATATCATATCATATCATATCATACATATCATATCATATATCATATCATATCTTATCATATCATATCATATCATGTCATATCATATCATGTCATATCATATCATATCATATCATATCATATATCATATATCATATCATATCATATTATATCATATCATATCATATCATATCATATCATATCATATCATATCATATCATATCATATCATATCAATAATTATTTATACACAGAAAACCCTTCTGCTAAAGAATATTAGAAACTAAAGAAAACCTTAGTCACAATCTATATCCTATAGATATCTGTTTTTTTATAAACTGGCTGAAACCAGAATACTCATCGTCATATAAGCAAAAATACTAGCAAAAATGGCGTATGTAGTTAAACTATCTGTTTGGAAATATTAAGATAGCGATAAGATAACAAGCAGAAAAAACATTTTAAACATAGTCATATACTTAATCACAACATAAACAACCTGTTCACAGATCTTTCCGTTTTTGACTGCTATATTATAAACTGATTTTCATGTCGCTTGAAGTTTTTAACTATTATTTCAGATTTGGTCCTCTAACTGAGAGAGTTTTCCAAAGATACACACGTCAGATCATTTCTGGTGTTGCCTATTTGCATCAAAATGGCATAGTGCATCGGTGAGTATTGAAAGCATGGTCTTAGACGGGCAAGGGCTAGTTTCATTTAAATTTATACTTTGATTATGAAAAGGCCTCAAGTTTGTCTTGCGTGTAAATAAGCTTTATATTTTCCTTGCAGCGACATCAAGGGAGCAAATATTATGTTAAGTACTGATGGTGTTGTTAAACTCATTGACTTTGGTTGCGCTAAACGCTTGGTAATTTCCTTCAGTTGTTGCAATAAAATAAAACTTTTGACGCATCTTTCCCTATCCTTTATCAAAACACTTAAATTTTACAGAACTTCTTCTTTAACTTTTTTAACGATTTTTCAGAACCATTTTTAGCTTTTAACTTTCAAATTTATTTTTTAACTAGCTACTTTTTAGAAAAATTCTTTATATTCATTTTTCAGAACTATTTGTTATAAAATTTTTCTATTTTCTTCTAAGAAACTTTTTTTATAAGAAACTTCTCGATAGCTGATAGTAAGGGTTCTTTTATATATGGGCACAATCGTTAGCTATCAGAGCAAATTATCTTGCAGTGTTAGCTTTTAAGAAATGTGTTTACGTTACTTCCAGATAACTACTGAGGAGCCACGAAGTTATCAAAATTGATGGTTACGAGAATAAAAAAATATTATTTGTCTCGAAATTTAAAAAAAAAAAACATAAAAATAATCAGAATGGGGGTGTTTCAAAAATGGATTATAATTCATAAATATTAATTTTTCATTAATTTTCCTAGCAGAGTGCAGAGGTTCATAATTTCCTAAATTGCTAAATTCATTCATATTTGAATGGTGAAATGAATAAAACTCATCTGGACCTCAATATCATAAAAATTTACTGTATTCTTAATATTTCTAGAATCTCAGTCTGAGTCAATCTTCACAGTCCATAAACTCTTGCAAGGGTACGCCATTTTGGATGGCACCAGAAGTAATACGTGGCATTGGAAATAATTACAAGTCTGATGTTTGGTTAGTATTTATTTAATTTTTGAAACTTAAAGAATATTATTTAATACGATCATTATATATTTGATAATCAATTTTCTTTGCTTGTTAAATTATTCCGTTTGCTTTTAGGAGCGTTGGATGTACTGTTTACGAAATGGCGACAGGAAAACCTCCATGGTATGTCAGCAACTTTGTATTCATTAATTTTCCTTTTTACCAAACTACTATTTTAGTTAAATTTTGCCGTTCAGATTATTCAACTGCTTACCTGGAATTTTCTGTAATTCTGCTTTCAAAATCCTCTTGTTGATTCAAAATGCATTGGGTCGTGGTCTTCGCTAAGGTAAATCATCAAAGCGCTTTATAGGCCAATCCAACAAGTTTGGGACCATTTCTGAAAAGCATTCAACGCTCTGAACCATCGCGAAGTTAAACCCCAAAGCGTGCATTGCTTTTAGCAACGCACGAGCAGTGTTCTCTCTATATTTGCATCAAAATAGATGCGATGTAGATTTCTGCTTTTCCTGGGATTTTCAACCTTCTCAATTAGTTGGAAATATTCAAGAGATAGGTCAGTTCTTAAAACATTTCAGCCTTAAGGTTTCATCGTCTTTGTTTTGTCGTTTTCACAACTCAACTTTCCACCAGAAATTGCAATTGTTGCACCTTGAATGACATATTAAACTACGCATTTCCAACTAAAATTGTGTTGTGAATTTTTTCTGTTGCTGTGAATTTTAATCTGAGTAAAGATATAGGCTCAGTGCCCAGACTTTGGTGCAGATAAAAGAATTCATACCCCTAGTCTTTGTGTAGTTCAACCAAAGTTCAAACAATGGCGACAGTCTTTTTCACAGGGTTTTTTCAAGAACTGGCGTGAAAAAGGTATTCCAATCCCACTCAAATCCCTGAAGCTAGCTGATTTCTCAAAAATGCGCTTTGTTTTAATAGATGTAAAAAGTAACGAGGCAAAATCGCACATTAGAACCTTCAATCAATAAGAACCAACAGCTTGAAATCTTTTCTTCTAAATGAATACAACCATTTCAGCCAGAGATCCAAATAGGTTCTCCAAAAGGATAAAATTTAATTCAATGCGACATGTGTGGCTGTGTGTAAGATAACGTCTTTCATAGACTCAAGAAGCAATGCATACAGAAGAACCCTGAGAAGTTGTTTTCTGGCAGTTACTTTAGGCCTAAACTCTGAGGTATAAGGTATACATCACATTACCTAATAGGCTGCATTCAAAAACGTAGGCACTTATGTGCGGTTTTAACTCTTGCTTTTCGACGTTATTTTAAAGGTTAGTTTGTAGTATCCGCTATTTTTAATTGTTAATATTATTTATAATGGCAGTGAATGTTTTCCTTATATAGGCATGGGTCTCCTTGTGCAGCTATGTATGCTATCGCCGATTACTCTACAGAAATTCCAGTTTTGCCGGAGAATTTCAGTGAAGAAAGTAGAGACTTTGTCAAGCTCTGTTTGATTAGGTAAATATATATCAATAAAACAGAACTGTCTGTGGTTAAGTATGTTTACATGTATGTTCGCTAACGCATAATACCTTGTTCCATATAGTCGTTGAGGGTCGTTGACGGTCTTTCACAGTCTTTGCAAAACTGAAATACTGTCAACGACTTTATGGAAACACCGGGAAAAGTCTACAGCGGCTGTAAAATACTGTCAAAGATTGAGTCATTGAGGGTCGCCAGTGTAGCCAGCCCAGCAACGATAGCGTCACACCAGGGTCGAGGTCTCGATTAGTTTTTGAGTTGTACAAAACTTAGAAATTGCGATAAACAGCGGAAACATATTCGGGCATACTTAGGCTAAAAGCTTTTTTCGTTTGACACTCCTCAGAGTATGAACGTCAGATGCAGACCGAAACAATACACTAAGGCGGAATTTAAACTAACCTACTACCAAAATCATAGATACTGGCACTAAAACACCATTTCACCTTCACATTTCATAGAAACTTGTATTTATAAGTAAACAGTGTAATATTCTAACAAACAAGTACTCCTTTCTAGGTTACCCGAAGATCGACCATCATCAGAGCAGCTCCAACGACACAGCTTTATTGCAAAAGGTTCTAGTTATTCAAAATATAAATAGAAAAGGCATCGTGTATATTCATTTTTTATTTTGCATGTTGAACATGCTGGACATGATTGATTTTATGTACAAATATTTTTTTATATAACTCATATAAAGGACGTCGTTATACCTGATGCATTTAAAGATTTTTGATCAGAAAAGAAAGTATTTTCATGCAGATAGAGTTTTAGGTATTTTATTAAAGGTTCGTTATTTTTTCTAAATCTTTGATTTTTTGATTGATTTTTTTATGTTACGCATAGAGTATTTTCCCGCAAAACATCGGTCAGATAATCATTGTAGCTACTACGTACATCGCGTTTATGTCAGTTAAAAAGTTAGAAATAACAGTCAGAATGTAAATATTAATTAGAGCATTTGAAGAAATTTTATCTACTGGGGTGTGTATTTTAGCTTAATTGGATTTGTATATAATGGCAAGTGATTTAGTATTTTCATAATTGGAATGAGTGTTATTGTATTTTTAAGATGCATTGATTTTAATATAGCTTCAAGAGTATGCCTTGGTAATGCTTTCATTCTTTGTTGATCTTCCCTTTTAATAGATGTTGATATGCTTTTGAGACTGCTTATTCTAATGCTTATGCCAGCTTCGCTCTCTTTGCATTCCAAAAAAGTCTGAAAATACTGGAGTGGGAAAGGTGATGGGGGACTGCAGGCAAAGCCCCTGAATTTGGGGTCACCCACGTCAAACGATCTCAAAAGTTGTGAGACGCCCATATCTAGTCGTTGTTATGCAGAAATCCGCAAATATTGATTTCTGACTAGGTTTATGCATCAATTATTGCACTGATAAAGGGATATAAGGACTGATGCTATTTCAAGCAGTAATTTTATACACGTTATAATGCATCTGTCACAACGCAGATTTTAAATAAATTGATTCTGATTGGAACTACAAGCTCTCGATCGTGATAGCAGCAAATGATAATCAATATAATAAATAGCCATCGTGATCTTGACTGTTACAAATATACACATATATGCATACATGGTAATGGTGATCTTGTGTAGTATTGATGGTAATAATATAGTGTAGTAAAGAATAATGTCCAGTGGAGATATATGGAACAGCGAGTACATTAATGGAAGTATAGCCGAATCACCAGAGGAAGAATATTAGAACTACACAGAATAGTCAAATCGGATGCAAATTTTTGAATACATTAACAATCCTAAGATTTTCGCGGTCTTCCATTATCAAGTATTACGGTTCACATTTTGAGACAATTTTGAGCCTTGGTACGTTTTTGAAAATTTCAGCAAAAATGTATTCTGAAATAAAAACGATTTTATCGAGTCTTTCAGCCATGCTTTAAACTCATTGGATGTGGTCAGCCAAGCATAGTTGGGGCACGGTTACAGGTCTTGATTCTTTTTTTAGGAGTTAGCTCACAGTATTATAAAGTTACAGAATATAGCTTAGCTTGAAACGGCTTGAAATACCTTTTCAATCCAAAACATCTGAATAGAATTCCCATCGCAATGGAGGCTGAATATATGTAGTACATGTGTAGTACTTTGAAGTTGATATTGTTGAAACAACACAAAACTAAATTGATTTGATAATCATACCTATCTTTTGTTTGCGAATGACATCTGAAAGATTTCTTGTCCATAATATTTAGCAGCCAGGTTTCTCTCTGGTAAACTAGTTTTTGAGCCTATTGACTGTCTTGACGATTTAAAACTGCGATTGCAGCTAGCGGAGGTTCCAGTACGGGAATCTTCTGCTGTGTCCTGCCTGAGAAACCAGAATTTAACTTCAGACTAAGGTATTTATTAAACGTTCGTTTCGAAAACTAGCAGTTCAGATTAGACAACTTAAGATTGAAGGTTAGAAAGCACAACAGTTACGTTATTAATTTTAAATGTCAAGCAATAATAATAAACAAAACAGGCCAGTGAGACGACGGTGACAAGCTCATGAAAACGATCTACATTCATTACTACAACTATTTAACCTTGCACTTCTCCTGTTCCATTCAAATTGCCATCGAAAGTTGGACAGGAAAGCTACAATCTTGGCCAAAATTATAGAGACACTTTGGAAGTTTTTAAAGCAGCTCCACTTTGTCGAGGCCCCGTGTCCCCCATATCAATGTTGGAGATGAAATCTAATTCCTAAGCGACAGGTCATACCATTGTCTTGAAACACAGGCAACATTGATACAGGGGGAGGGGTGGTCCGTCCTATTTCTAATGATTTGTAACAAGTTTTGTGTTGCACGGAGAGAGTCTCTATGAATTTTGGCCAGGATTGTAGAGATTCATATAATAACATGAAGTTCCAGGCTGTCTATATCTCGATTGCATATGTAAATGATGAATTTCAGTACATAGAAAGTAAGGTTACTCCCTCCTATACTACTAAAGACAGAGTTGCTAGGGAACTTTCAAATTTTGAATACTTTTATCACAGCAAACAATCAAGAATTAGGAAGCCGGTTCCATACGTTTGAAGTTAAACCTCGCATAAATTGTATGTTACGCATGTATTAAGTGTTTCCTAGGGTTGTTTCCAGTTTCCTTACATACTAGTGTCTCTATATAATAGTCATAGCACTAAATTGCAGTTAAAATTAAGGAAATATTAAGTAGCTTTTGATACTGCAATTTTATCAAACGAGGTAAAAATAAGGAACTTTCTGAAGTACACCTTAACGTAGGTTTTTTACAAAATAGATAGTGTGTACTTTTCTTGATACCTTAAGAAGATGTAGAGAATATAGCTGTTTGGGGGAAAAGAACAATTGAATTTTACGCACCTTGAACTTGTTGCCGGTTTAAAAATCACAGATTCTTGTTGTTCGATGGACTTTTCCACAAAAGTCTTTTCATGATCAATTTCGTATTGAATTTGTTCTTCAATTTGTACACAGAACGGACATCTTATTCTCCAAGATTCTAAAATCCCATACAAAAAGTGTATTGATTTTAGGTTGAAAGGAGATAACTGGGGCTCGGGTAGCTTACATACATGTCTTAACCCTACAAGGGCTGGGCTTTTTTAATCATATATAGCTGAGCAATGTAATTATGGAATGCACCTATATCAAAGACCTTTTTCTGGCATATAGGAATAATCTTATCATAGAAACTGATAGTTAAATTTTTTACCATATTAGGAAAATTTATGACGTCATCAAAATTAGTGCTCCGCACCAAAAAATTTTTGCATTTTATAATCCTGAATAGATTTTAGGTAAATTCGAGGATTTACTTTGACTAACTCTCAATGGTTTAAAAATTATGCCGGTAAGTTTCTACCCCAGGGCCCGTTGGGCCCCCAATTGGGCACCAGCATGTGTAGGGTTAAAGCCACCGTACTATACCTGCATCGTTGAATGCAATAGGATGTCCAAACTTCCTTGCAACGTCCAGCGCAGTTTCTCCAGCACTATTACGTAGATCAAGATTAGCGTTATGTTTGATCAGACAGTTGAGGCATTCAAGCTTCGCAGCAGCAGCAGAAAGATGTGATGCAGTATTTCCAAACTCTGCAATTCAAAAGAACTCGCACTAATATTCTACCAGTAAATAGAGACATACACAAGGTGACTTATTGACTGAGTTGCAGACGTACGACACAGAGAGTGAGAGACACAGAAGTAATTTATTTGAAAATACAGGGGTCCCGAAATAAAGGAACCCACTTTAGAAATTGTTTTTATTTGCGAACAGTTGCTTCAAGTACTAACTGTGTACATACACTCTTGCGTGTACATACTCTCTTCACAAAAATATGCTGTAATGAATATCATTGATAAATAAAGCATGTGCACAAACTGTATGCACATTTCATGCAATTGAGGATTTTCTGTTGCTATGATAAGTTTGACCAAGGGCTTATTGATACAACCATTGGTTACTTGAGGCGAAAGATTTAAAAAATGGTTGATTTACACAGACAAAATTGTTCAAAAAATTTTGTATGCAAGTTGTGCTTTTTTGCAGTACACATCTGGTCACTGTTCTTTGTGTTGACTAAAAAATTCTGTGTCAAAATTTTTGTTTCTTCTAGTGTTATTCGTAAAGTAAAGCATTTCAAAGTGACGTCAGCATAATTTTCATCTCTTCAAAAACATGAGTACCAAATTTGATGCTCCAAAATTAAATTTTGAATTTGGTACGAAGGTTTCTTTACCGGGTTCCTTTTTTCCGGAACACCTTGTATAATAGAAGATTTCAATAAAATACCATCTGGTTGATCCAAAGCAGCTCCTTTTTCCAGTAGCCAATGAAGAACTTCAGTTGAACCGTTCGTAGCAGCCTATAACGAAGAAGAAGAAGATTGAATTATGGTGTTTTAGCACCAGTTGCTAGGATCTCAGTAGTAGATTAACTAATCGAGACCTCGACCCTGGCTGTAACGCTACCGTGGCTGGGCTCAAACACTGACCACACTGAGCTCCTGACACCAGGAGTCAGCTGGATTACACCAGAATGCCAAATAGGCAGGGAATTTTCCACTACAATCTAAGGATCTGGGTAACCAAAAATTTTAATGCTTAGAATGAAAGTATATGTATGTGGGATAAAAATTCCGAGTTGGGACATTTTTGAAAATCGGCTATTGTCACGTGGCAGTGACGTAATTGACCGAGCAACAAGTCACGGTCAGAAAAAAGTCAACTTTTTCGAAATTTAAATCCAACTACATCTTTGGATAGCTCTTTCAAAGTTATTTCGACTTTGTAAAAGAACTATAGCCCTAAAATGCATGGTTCAAATGTTATAGGCGTTTAAAGTTGCAGTTAATCAGGGGGTAACTTCGTATACTTTTACTAGTATGTTTGTCTGTTTCAAATAAATGAACAAAAGTGAGCGTAAAATCAATACCAAGTGTGATTTCTGCTTCTATTACAGCTATTTTGTAGCACATTTTGTGCTACAAATCGAGGGCTTTTAGATGAATTATTGAGCATTTTGGTCATTCGATGTTACCCCCGATGTTTTGAATTTTGAATTTCCTTGTTAGTTTAAAGCTATTTAATTTGCAGAATATACTGGAAATGTCCGATTTTCATTCTCTAGCAGGTTTAGCCATTCACTGAGTTGCAAGAATCACATGGTCCCTACCTACAGGTAGCACTAAGATCCGTAATAGAAACGATGTACGTAGCTAAAAACATACCTCAGCAATAAAATATGATCTAAGGTAGCCACTCGTCACAAGAGTCCTCGTTAGACATAAAGTCAATATTTCCCATTCACTTTCGTCACTTGAGTTGTCCTTTACCGCACAGTCATTCGTATCAGACTCTCTATCCCCTTCTTCTCCGCTGTTGATAATCAGTGTTTCTGCCATCGCGCTGTCCTCTGCTGCATCGGATATCGTTGGCTTGTTCGGCGGCAGATCGTCTAAGCCAGTATTTTTCTTCCCCTCCGTTTTTGAACCTGTTTTCGAGCCTTTTTCTTGGGGGGGGTGCTATTCAGAATCACAACTGTCGTTATCACCCGAACATCCATCTCTTGCTTTCCTCCCACGAGTGCTTTTAACCAATGGCGGAAATTGATTGCCTACGAACCAAACCGGCTTCATATCTCCATCTCCAATCTTCCATCAACATTCCCCCAAGTCAAGTTGATTAATGATCCTCTGCCTGCAATGATACTATACATAAGCCTGACAATGAGCTCGTTTGATAACTTGGATAACGGAATCGGGATCTGGGGGCCAAGACATCGATGACTTGCTTTTCAAGCTTTTGTACAAGCGAATTCTTGTTTCTACGTAATCTTCATTATCCTTGCCAGAATAGATCACTGAACGCACAATCTCTCTGACGTTGTTAATACCATCTTCAGTTAGCTTTCTGTCCTGCTCAAGTGACTCAAGCAAACCCAGCTTTGCTTTGTCTGCAAGAACCTTTTTGAAGATACGAAGTTTACCAGTTCGATAGAAGTGCGATGTCGTATCGCAGCCTGTAATTGCGTGGAAAGCGGAACACACCGAGCAAATATCTGATCCAAAGGAATCACAGATGACACCAGTGTCTGCATATTTCTCAGCATCATACTTCAGAACCATTTATGTCTAACATGTTATTGAGAATATGCCCACACCAACAGCACTAACACATCAGTGTCTTTCGCAACAATGACCACATAACAAAGTGTTTCATATGAAGACCACTTCAAAGCATAAAGAAATAACGCTGCGTGGTAAACGACTACACGGTGAACACGTCAGAAATCGAAAGAATAAGCTGTGGGATATGGGGTAGATCCTTTCTCAACTTGGGTAGATCCTTTCTCGTGGAAATTTGTTTGGTGGTGTGATGAACCGAAGGAGGCCCTCCATCCATTCCCCATAAGTGTGCTTTGACTTAAATGTTTGCACTGCTGCCATTCCATCTACAAACCAGGCTGCTTTCTTTGGTATCACCTTTGATGTGGCATTCGACGCCTCTATAAGGTAATTACGAAAAGTTGCCTTTTCCGAATGACGCAAATTTCCATCTGGTGGAGAAACAGACAAAGGTACAGAAGTAATCGGGTACTGGATTTAGGACAATAGTGAATTTGGGACAATAGTTCCAAACGCCTGACAATCTTCTTTTAACGCTTCAATAGCTTTTGGTGTCTTTTTTTCCTTTTTAATTCCTGTTTGTATCTTGTTTCGCTTGATCGGTGAAAAGAAATTCACCGTTCCCATTACCAGCCTGTCTTCAATGAACGATTTAAACTGTACCATACTAAGTTCAGGAGCTCGTAGCATGTCATTAACGATGAGATCGTCAATTTTATTTCCACGAGAAATATGTTTCGGAAAACCAGTTGAGAAAGGATCTACCCCATATCCCACAGCTTATTCTTTCGATTTCTGACGTGTTCACCGTGTAGTCGTTTACCACGCAGCGTTATTTCTTTATGCTTTGAAGTGGTCTTCATATGAAACACTTTGTTATGTGGTCATTGTTGCGAAAGACACTGATGTGTTAGTGCTGTTGGTGTGGGCATATTCTCAATAACATGTTAGACATAAATGGTTCTGAAGTATGATGCTGAGAAATATGCAGACACTGGTGTCATCTGTGATTCCTTTGGATCAGATATTTGCTCGGTGCGTTCCGCTTTCCACGCAATTACAGGCTGCGATACGACATCGCACTTCTATCGAACTGGTAAACTTCGTATCTTCAAAAAGGTTCTTGCAGACAAAGCAAAGCTGGGTTTGCTTGAGTCACTTGAGCAGGACAGAAAGCTAACTGAAGATGGTATTAACAACGTCAGAGAGATTGTGCGTTCAGTGATCTATTCTGGCAAGGATAATGAAGATTACGTAGAAACAAGAATTCGCTTGTACAAAAGCTTGAAAAGCAAGTCATCGATGTCTTGGCCCCCAGATCCCGATTCCGTTATCCAAGTTATCAAACGAGCTCATTGTCAGGCTTATGTATAGTATCATTGCAGGCAGAGGATCATTAATCAACTTGACTTGGGGGAATGTTGATGGAAGATTGGAGATGGAGATATGAAGCCGGTTTGGTTCGTAGGCAATCAATTTCCGCCATTGGTTAAAAGCACTCGTGGGAGGAAAGCAAGAGATGGATGTTCGGGTGATAACGACAGTTGTGATTCTGAATAGCACCCCCCCCCAAGAAAAAGGCTCGAAAACAGGTTCAAAAACGGAGGGGAAGAAAAATACTGGCTTAGACGATCTGCCGCCGAACAAGCCAACGATATCCGATGCAGCAGAGGACAGCGCGATGGCAGAAACACTGATTATCAACAGCGGAGAAGAAGGGGATAGAGAGTCTGATACGAATGACTGTGCGGTAAAGGACAACTCAAGTGACGAAAGTGAATGGGAAATATTGACTTTATGTCTAACGAGGACTCTTGTGACGAGTGGCTACCTTAGATCATATTTTATTGCTGAGGTATGTTTTAGCTACGTACATCGTTTCTATTACGGATCTTAGTGCTACCTGTAGGTAGGGACCATGTGATTCTTGCAACTCAGTGAATGGCTAAACCTGCTAGAGAATGAAAATCGGACATTTCCAGTATATTCTGCAAATTAAATAGCTTTAAACTAACAAGGAAATTCAAAATTCAAAACATCGGGGGGTAACATCGAATGACCAAAATGCTCAATAATTCATCTAAAAGCCCTCGATTTGTAGCACAAAATGTGCTACAAAATAGCTGTAATAGAAGCAGAAATCACACTTGGTATTGATTTTACGCTCACTTTTGTTCATTTATTTGAAACAGACAAACATACTAGTAAAAGTATACGACGTTACCCCCTGATTAACTGCAACTTTAAACGCCTATAACATTTGAACCATGCATTTTAGGGCTATAGTTCTTTTACAAAGTCGAAATAACTTTGAAAGAGCTATCCAAAGATGTAGTTGGATTTAAATTTCGAAAAAGTTGACTTTTTTCTGACCGTGACTTGTTGCTCGGTCAATTACGTCACTGCCACGTAACAATAGCCGATTTTCAAAAATGTCCCAACTCGGAATTTTTATCCCACATATATATACTTTCATTCTAAGCATTAAAATTTTTGGTTACCCAGATCCTTAGATTGTAGTGGAAAATTCCCTGCCTAAAAGCATGTATCAAAGAAATTCTACATTACAGAAAGAATCTGCAACTTTCAATTTGGTTAGTAGAAAATTGTTTGTCTGGGTCTTCTCCTTAGCTGAAAGATAGATCAATTCCTTAACGAGTGCACAAGCAATTTTAGCAAGCAAATAATAGATTCATTTGTTAACGCAGCTTAGGTTGGGGCATACTTCAATGCTGCTGTAGACACCCTGCTTGTGTCGCATAAAGAATGAATGAACAGATTGAAGACTCTGGGTTATCATCGACCGATACGGAAAGACAACAGCTGAGCTGATTGCAGGGTTTGGGTCCATGATTCCAAATTGTCTAATTTTCCCTAAAAGTGGCTAACCACTAAAAAGTGATGTAAAACTCAGCTTTGTTTTGATGTCAAGTTATCTTCAGATCTATCAGATACTTACACAGTTGCCACAGTTTTACTATTTTAGACAATATTCAAACTTCCTAAGCCCACAGTGGCCTATCTCGAGCAAAAACCCTCTCAGGCCCTTATTAGTAAAACCGACGGGTTGGATATGTTGTAGAAAGGGTACGTGGAAGAATGAGACATAATGGCAGCTCACCAAATGCAGAGGAGTTCTTCCATGATGATCAGCTTCGTGAACTGAAATTCCTTGATTTACAAGAAATCGAACACACTTCAAGCTACCAGACATAGCCGCATAATGAATCGGTTGCTTACCTAAGGAAAATAATGCAATAGGTCATTAACGTAAGAAGAGAATGTGGGTTGAACCACTCTATGACTTTTGTCAAATAGGGAATTTCTGGCAATAGGGCAGATATTGCTTTTGCTAGCAAGACGTCCCCAAAATTACTCCAAAACTTTGACCCAACATCTAGCATGGCATGCTTGCTGCTGTTGTGACAGGGTTGGCTGAACTTAGCAAACGTTTTAGCCAACTTTCGTGTCAAGAGAGTTAACCTGATTGAAGAGCATGGGTTTTCTAACAACATAACTTTGCCTTTTCTGTTTGTTTCAATGTGAATCCGCGTTTTACACAATCAGATTTTCGTCAGATTTTCATCAGATTTTTTTCTCTTCAGATAATCTGAAGAGAAAATCTGGCCGTGTAAACACCTTGGTCGTTGAATTTCGACAAAAAATTTCGATTTTTCAAAAGTCGGACATGTTCAAACTTTTCGACAAATCTGACGAGTTTTTCATTCATCTCCTTTGTCCTGCTTTCGAATACGAACTCCTGCTCGAAGCAGCCTTCGGCCAGCGTTTCATTTGGTACGCTGAAAGAGTTAAGACTTTCTTAAACTTGCTATTACAGTACAGTTGACATCCGCTATCTCGAACTCTCAAGGGAAACTGGAATTGGTTCGAGATAGCGAATGTTCGAGATAACGGATGCACCATATAAATATAAAAAGTTATAGTTTTTAAGTCAGAAAAGGAATCACTATTAACATGCACGGTTACTGATCCCAAATCTCATCAAACAATGCTGGTACTTTTTACATAAGAGTCAAAGCTCATCTGCTTTCATCCCTACCATTGGTGAAATTGAGATAATGGCGAGGCAGCACATCTCGAAAGAGAACAGCTTCATCTATTGTATACATGGGCAGCATATCACTTAGCTGCTGCCATTCCTGCTCCGCTAGGCAAACTTATACATATTTCAGCCTGTCTCTTTATCAAGTTCAGCAGAAAATTTGGCAAAGTTCGAGAAAAAAGCAGGTTTTCCTCCATGGGAAATGGAAAATGGTTCGAGATAGCGAATGTTCGAGATAACGGGGTTCGAGATAGCGGATGATTTTTCTATACAAACCCTTATATCACAACGAGGGGAAATGGAAAATCGTTCGAGATAGCGAATGTTCGAGATAGCGGGCAGTCGAGATAGTGGATGTCAACTGTACTACTATTTTAAACGTTGTTTTAAAAAGTCTGCAACTCGCCTAACACAGCATCTAAACACAGATTGAAGATCAAAACTACAAGATAATTATGAACTTTTGGCAGACAAAACTACAGCAAATATGGACACAGGGAATGGGGAAGCAGAAACAAACCAGAGGCTCAGTACATACCTGAAGAATCAGGAGCTGCAAGATCAATTTTATATTCAGAAAAAACTTTCAAACATTCAAATGCTTTATGTTTCGCTGCAACATGAACAGGAAGCATGCCGTCAGATGTCTGAATTTTCATATTGCCCTTTGCAGCTAATATGATCCTGAAAAAAAAAGTTATAAAATCAGCATGCTATTTTTTACTTCGCATGATGCTGATGATTGTGATGATGAGGATAATGATTATGATAATGTAACAATGATTATTTTGATGATGATTCATTATGATGATGATTACGACAATGATGATAATGATAATGATAATGTAACAATGATTTTGTTGATGATGATGAGACTGATGATGATGATGATGACAATAATGATGATGATAATGAGGATGATGATGATGATGATGACAATGATGATGATGATTGATTATGATGATGATGATGGTGGTGATGATGGTGGTGCTGATGTCGATGGAGATATCGTTGATGACTGACTGAATGATTAAGATGATGATGATGATGATGATGAGATTATGAGGATGAGAATGATGATGATGATGATGATGACAATGATGATGATGATAATGAGGATGATAATGATGATGATGAAAATGATGATGATGATCATGATCATGATCATGTAACAATGATTATGTTGATGATGGCAACAATGCTGATGATGATGATGATGATGACAATGATGATGAAGATGAAGATGTTGTTGGTGATGATGCTGATGATGCTGATGATCAGGGCCATGACAATGATGATGACAATGATGATGACCATTATGAGAATTATGATGATGGCAAAAAACAACAAGTTAAAAGACATTGAAATGCATTAAAAACAAAAGCAACAGGATGATTACCGAAGGATGGCTGCATGATTATTGATAACAGCTAAGTGTGCCGCACTCATGCCTTTACAATCAGTCATGCTTAAGTTGCATCTATGCCTGATTAATATTCTCAAGCACTCTGATTCACCATGATAAGTTGCGAGATGAGCAGCAGTCTTTTTGTCATCATCCATCGCATCAATGTTCTTTACCTTCCTTGCAAGCTTTGCTGTGATATCCGAGAAGCCCCCAATGCAGGCATCATGCAGAGGTGTTCTGAATTTTGTACTCAATGCATCTGCATTAGCACCTGCCTAAATGAAAAAAACTCAATCACAGAATTGCCAAATCAGGTAAGAAAACATAGAAATTACTATTCCAGCACCTATTGGATAGAGTGGTGAAATTGCAATTTTAGAAAACAGCCTTACTGTATGCACCATTGTTCACCAAACAGTAGGAACTATGGGCAGTCATATCGCCTATTCATCAAACAATGCATTTTGTAAATATTTGAGGGCACCAGCCCAACCTGGCTACAGTGTCTACAGGCCTGGACAACAAATGTTGCACAACACAGGGTGTGCACTGCTTCAACAAGATCTGGGGGTGCCATTGCCAAGAAACTGGACCAAAATATTATTTGAATACAGACTTTGTCTGCATGTCAGACTTTGAAGGTGCTGTGGTGTCGTGGTGTAATCCAGCTGACTCGCGGTGTCAGAAGCTCAGTGTGGTCAGGGCTCAAGCCAAGCCATGGTAGCATCACGGCCAGGGTCGAGGTCTTGGTTAGTTAACCTACTACTGAGATCCCATCGACTGGCGCTAAAACACCATTTCGCCTTCACCTTCACTTTTTTGCATGGAAACAATAGAACAATTGTGCATTGGTGGGTGGAATGATTTGCACACAAATATCTCAAGTGCACCACTCACACACTCTCCAGACTGGGGCCCAAGTTTGCAAAGTATGGCAGTTTTATATATATATATATATATATATATATATATATATATATATAGATATATATATATATATAGAAATACATCTGACCTGGACCAGTGGTGAATCCCGGTCCACTATGCGGAGATCCTAAGTAACGAGCCAGGAGTCTACAGGCTGAGTTGATATAGGGGATTTTCAATGAGATGCCCATTGTACAAGTGCCACATTCTATTGTTCCATCCTATTATTAACCTATTTCTATGGAAAACCTTGTGTGTAAATGCCATATACCTTACATTACAATATTGTGCAATGCCCTTCACATGATTGATGATTGTCTAATGCCTTACTGGGTTGCTATTTTTCATGCAATAATAAAGGTAAGGTATTCAATTGATTTCAAGCATTTTAGCATTATTCGTCCTGCTTTTCATAACATGAAAAGCAAATGAAGAAAACATTGAGAATAGACATGTGATGACGTCATAAGCTGCAGAGGCTTCTTATGATGTACCAACATTCTATACTCTATACACATTATTCGTAAATAGTGCACATAACTGCTGAGTTCCAGTTTACTCACATCTAGAAGAGCATTTACAATATCGCAGTG
>JACTAT010000539.1:0-16854 GCA_014526335.1 Chrysaora quinquecirrha | reverse complement strand
ATGTAACTAGCAAGGAATACTATCTTTTGCTCCTCAATTTGAAGCATTCAAATCACAGTAAACAGCTGATGAATGATACTGTTTCTTGATTCAAAGAATATTATTTTCTCTTTGTTTGCAGTATTGTGCTGTTACAATGTGGTGAGATTCAGGCTGGTCTGGCAGCAGAACTTGCAAACTGCGATATGGAGCTTGATGAAAAAGTTCTCTCTCCTCTGTCAAAGTTGATTGAGGTATAACACAAACTTCTGACATATTGTTTGAAACTTTTGCTAAATCTAATTCTTGATTATTTTTCTTATGATTTCCATCTAACAAATTTATGTGTTTTTATTTTAGAACGATGTTCCAAGCATTCAGACTGCCAGAAAGAAACTTGCGAAAGCAGGATTAGATATGGACTCACTTAGAACAAGGTCTTTAATTTTTTATGCTTCTTGTAGCTTAATCAACAAATAAAGTAATCACCTAACAAACTGGCTTCCTGGCTAAATTCCAAACTAGCTAACTAACTAACCAGCTAACCAGCTAAATAACCAACTTACTTACTTACTAACTCAATGACTAACTAGCTAAATAACTCGACTAACTATGTAACGAACTAGCGTTTTGTTTAATCAATAAACTCATTTTCTTTCTAAATGGCTAACGAACTACTTAGCTAATCAACTAACAAACTAATTAACTAGCAAACGAACTTACTAATGAACAAAACAACTTGCCAACTAGCTAATTAAGTAACTAACTAACCAACTAACTAACTAACTAACTAACTAATCAACTAACATACTAATGAATTAGTGATCTAATGTACCAACTAACTAACTGACTAAATAACTTGACTAGCTATGTAACAAACTAACGTTTCATTTAGTCAACAAACTCATTTGCTTTCTAAGTAGCTATCGAGCTTACTAGCTAATCAACTAGCTAACTAACGTATCAACTTACTAACGAATCAGACAACTTGTTAACTAACTAGGTAACTAACTAAGTAACTAATCAACTAACTCACTAACAAACCAGCTAACTAACTAACTAACTAACTGACTGACTAACTAACTAACTAACTAGCTAATCAACTATCAAACTAATCAACTAGCGAACTAATGTCCCAACTAACTAACTAATTAACTAACTAGCTAATTAACTAAATAACTAACGAACTAACTAACTAAGTGACTAATTAACTAACTAGTTACATTCTCAACTAACTAGCAACTAACTCATTTATTAATTTAGTACCAACCAAACAACTAACACGCTAACTATCTTTCTAACTCAATAGTTAAATGTTTATCTAGCCATCTCGCTACTCTTCGATTCTTGAGCTTAAGAAGTGGAATTATTTACGTAGCTTTGATATTTATTTTCCAATTTTCTGTAGGTGGCTGAATGCGGTGAAAGCATCACACGGTGCGCGGGGTGATATGGTCGCTGCTGCGCTAAAAGCAGACACACTGAAAGAAGACCTCGAAACAGAAACTGCCTCGTTTCAAACGTATCAAGATACACTTGCAACTGAAATGTTGAGTTTTGTTGCGAAGGAGCATGAGATGTCTGAGTGGATTATAAAAGTGAGTTACAAGTCCTGTATTGCCTGTATTGCATTTGTCAAATTGAATAGAATTGAAAGTCTATTTGAAAAATGTTGCTAACTGAATTTTGCTTGTCGAGCAATGTTTTGTGACTTGGACGTATTGTTTCTCTGCCACTCTTAGACCCTGGCCAAACGATCAAACATTGTTTGTCAAATATCTGAAATTTATTTGTCAAGCAAAACTTTTTAACCGTTTTATCGCGTTTCAAATAATGCTCGTCCGACAATTTTTGCCTGCGTCAAGCGTTTCGCTTATTTTTATTCTGGAAGCAAAGATTCTGGCGCTGCTAAACGTTCAAACACTGCTTGATAATCAAATTACGGATGTTGGACAAACAATGTTTGATCGTTCTAGGGTTATGATAGGAATTATGTTTAGTATCATTGATGATTGACATGTTTACCTTCATATCTGTTATATTGTGAAGGACTTGAGTCCATATATCATTAAGAAACCCTTTTGTCTTTTTTTCTTTGAGTATGCATTGATGCTTTGGCTTTCTGTTTCAGTTACTCGAAGCTCAACAAACGTATCATTACGAGTCTTTGATGATGATCCAGAAAGTTCTTCCAAATCTAAAAACACAAGTAGGTTAGTGTCTCTAAATCATCTTATCTGAGCTCAAGTAAATTTTTCTGTACTGAAAATTTTAAAGTCGATTTCATTAATAACATTCTTCTGGATGTTGTTTCCGTACATCAATGATATTATGCCTGGCCCCCTGACGCAAGTTTAAAATAACCGACTCTTCCTCTAAATCCAATCATTTCCATGTTATTGTCCCAATCTGGAACCTTGTCCCACAGCTTGTCCTTCTTTGTGGAACAAGGGGTTCCTGGAATACGCGACCCTTGTTATGCCTCCATGAGAATTGTGTAAGGTTTGGAAGCAAAAGTAAACTAGAGCGTTCTTCCTTGCCCTAATATTTTTCCTTTCTTGTTTTGTCCGTTTAGCTCGTTTAGATTAGTATTGACTACCTCCAACATCACCCTCTTGATCGTTATCTTCTTAAGTCGTAGTAGAGACTGTGGGTGAAGAGAGATAACCCCCGGTTGTTTAACATCTTACTTTTCTTTTGAATGTTTATTTTGAATGTCTTCATTCTCAGATCAATCGATGTTCAGACCTGTGTTTGGGTGTCTTTAGAAGATCATCTAAGAGTGAATGATCGAGAAATCGCTTTTGTAATTGAAGAGTGCGTCTTATATCTACTCGACCAAGCCATCGATGTTGAGGTAAACATAAGGATCATTTTAGCTTTATCCTGGACCTATGCCTCACCTATACCGTATATCTATAACAAATACCTATAATCTTGAGCTCGATCTATAACATACATTATTTTCTGTTATCTCTACACAGGGTCTTTTCAGGATAGCTGGTAGTGCAGCAAAGATAAAAAAGCTAAGAGTAAGTACTAATTTTTTCTATATCCGAGTCAAGATTTTTGTCTGTTATTATTTCTATTACTAAAGCAGGAATTTTGATGTGATCTATATTTTCTGTTTTTAGGCTGCTTTTGATGCAGGATAGTTGACTTGAACGAATTTGAAAATGATGTACATGCAGTTACTGGTGAGTTAAAGATTACAGCATACGTTCCTGGGGCCTTGATTCTTTATTATCTTTGCTCTATCAGGAAGTTTTTCTTGAAATTTCTCCTACACAGAGGCCTTATCTAGCAATATAATTTCTTGAATTAATTACAGAAATTCAGAGTAATGTTGATTCGGTCTGATGAAGAAGGCCTTATCCTGTCGTGCCAAAATTTTCATTTTAATTTCCGTGAGTGTCTTAATTTTTCCCTCTTAAATTAACCAGCACAATTTGTTTCTGAAGGTGTCCTGAAGCAATATTTAAGAGAGCTTCCAGAACCGTTGTTAACTCATGAACTCTACGAAGACTGGATTAAAGCTAGCAGGTATTCGAGATTCGAGTTAGACTTCTTGATTGTTTAAATCTGAGTTACAGTTTTTCAGACAGCCATGTTTTAACGTTGAACGCTTGAGATGCACCTCATGCCTTTTCAAGAAATTTTACTATAATATTTACTTTGAAGACGTTTTTTGACTTTCTGGAATTTCTGCAAAATTGACGTTATATTTCTATTACTATTCCTATTACTGCTGCTTCTGTTACTATTTCCTTTACTACTATTACTACTGGTATTAATAGACTTTTGATACATACTTTAACTAATATAAGTATTACTTCTGCTACTGCTACTATAACTAATACTATTACTACTGCAACCACTACCATTACTATTACTATTACTACTGCTACTATCACTATTTCTACTATAACTTCGGCTACTATCACTATCACTACTATTGCTACTGCTACTTCTTTTACTACTATTACCACTGCTACTTCTATTACTACTATTACTATTACTAATGTTACTACTATTACTACTATTACTATTACTACTACTACTATCACTATTACTACTATTACTACTGCTACTATCACTATCACTACTTTTGCTACTGCTACTATCACTATTACTACTATTACTATTACTACTTCTTCTGTTACTATTTCCATTACTACTATTAATACTTTTACTTTTACTACTGCTACTATTACTGATATTATTGCTATTAACATTTCATATTCGCTTTGTCTGACTCTCATCCAACTTATTAGAACTTGCCAGGAGACTAACTCCCGTCATCATAGCTTCGCTGCTGGCAGAGCTTTCTCGTGATTAGCAGAGGATTGATCAAAGCTTGTTTATATGGCAGTTTTGGCAGAAACCCTATTTGAATAACTGGAACCCTAAAGTGGCTGTTTTTGATTGCCTTTAATCTTGACCACCCATCTGTTTGTTTCTCATTTCAGCATAACAGAGAGAGACGCTAGATTGCAAGCTTTATGGACAGTTTGTGATCGACTTCCTCCCGCACATAAGACAAACCTACGGTAAGATTTATATGCATTTAGCTAATAGTAGATAGCACCTCAAACATTTATCTTGTAGTAGATAGCACCTTTCCGGATATCCTGGTATTTGTAAACAACTTTGAAAACATTTTTGTCTGCAAATATTTTGGTGGATATTTGTTCTTGAATCTTTGGTTTATGTCCCGATTGTATAAAATGGTGTGGCTGAGTTAGACTTATTATGAGTCCCAGTTATCGCTGCTAAGTTGTTGTTATTGTAAAGAGGCAGTTACGTTGTAGCGATTCTGTTGTTGTTGGTCTGGTTGAGCGAAAACTGTAATAAGTCTATGACTGAATGATCAAAGGTGTTTGCCTCGTAATCGCAAGTGAAATGTCGTAATCTTGAATCTCACCAGGACAGCCTTCCAAGCTTTCAGAATCTACTCCAAGGTATTCTTTCCGTGTCAGCTATGTTTAGAAATAAATAAACGAGCTTGGTTTCTTTACAATAATTTATATTCTTGTCTGTAAGATACCTACTGACCTGAATACTTTTCCTACGCAACTTTATTTCAAGCCCCTGTATTTTTTATTTTTTAGATATTTGATCTGTTTTCTAAAAAAGATTGCCGACAATTCCGAAGAAAATAAGATGTCAAGCAGTAACATTGCAATCGTAATCGCCCCAAATGTGTTATGGGACAGCAACGATAATTCTGGGTACTTTCTGCATTGATTTTTATCCCTACTTTCAATTACATCTCGTTCTCATTTCAACTCAAGCTAAAGCTAGAAATTGAATCTATTGCAACGTTCTTTTGCAGGCTGAATGTATTGCACACTGGAAACACGACGAACATTATCGATTCCTTTATACAGCATTGTGACTGGTATTTCCCCGAAGGTAAGCATACGAAGATTTTTATTTCTCCTTTTTCTGAAAACATTTTATTCCTTGCAGTGCAGGGTCTCTTATTTTCCTCTAATGATCGGCGACACGAGATTTTTTCTACAGTTGTGTGGCAGGGTGGTCAAAGCGCTCGTCTAGCTCCTCTCATTATCGTATGATTGTGGGCTTGAATTTTGTCAGGACTACTTTCCACCAGTCTCCAGTCAATCAACTTCGATTCGCATATGGGTATAAACATCGCCATATTTAATTGTTTCAGTCTGTTTCTGATGTTTATTCTCTGAGGAGTGTCAGACGAAAAGTATATCCGGAGAAATTTCGTACCACTCAAAGACAATTGTATTTTAATATTTAATATTTGCAAGATTTGTAATGGATGGCCCCTTGAACATCAGCATTCCTGAAAAGCTACCCTCCTTAAATGTTTGAAATTAAAATATATTGAAATAAAATCCGGTTATTCTTGAGTATATTTCTTGTTAGGTGCAAATTTTCACTTATTTACAAGCTAACAAATCACTTTTCTGACTAATAAGCTAATTAATAACGTAATAAATTAAGTACCTACTAACTTGTTAACTAGCTAACCAACCAACTAACTAACTAACTAACTAACTGACTAACTAACTAACTAGCTAACTGACTAACTAACTAACTGACTAACTGACCAACCAGGTAACCAACCAACTGACCAACCAACTAACCACCCAACTGACCAACCAACTAACCAACCAACCAACCAACCAACCAACCAACCAACCAACCAACCAACCAACCAACCAACCAACTAACTAACCAACCAACTAACCAACCAACTAACCAACAACTAACTGACCAACTAACTAACTAACTAACCAACTAACTAACTAACTGACCAACTAACCAACTAACCAACTAACTAACTAACTAAGTAACTAACTAACTAACTAACTAACTAACTAAGTAACCAACTAACTAACTAACTAACTAACTTACTAACTAACGAACTAACTAACTAATTGACTAACTAACTAACTAACCAACCAACTAACTAACTGACTATTTAACTAACTAGCTAACTAGCTTGTTACTTATGAGTATGTTTTCTCTTTAGGTGCAAATTTTACAAGAAGAGAAACAGAGAATAGTCCAACTTCTTTAACTCACGACTGGAAGATTTCTGCAAATGATCCAACTGTTTTAGAAGATGAACCTTCTTTGGCTGGAAATCTTTTGAGTGAAGTTTCTGAATTATTTGATTTACCGACAAGCACAAGCCAAGGGTAGGTGTTGTTGTAGCGTTCTTCCTGGACTAGCAGCAGTGTGCTCACTGTCACAAGACTTTATAATCCATTAAGGCTGGGCAAAAAAGAGCTAGCAGTGATTTAGCTGTTCAGGCACTCCCATTGAAGGCTGTCAGGAAGGGTAAACTGATTGAGCATCATACCAATTGTCTACCAGATGGCCCAGTTTAAAGAAATAAAGGAGGAATGCTGCAAATTCTGGGTATTTTTGGTTGAAAAGCAATTTCTGAGTACTACTGAAATATCAACTTTCACGGACATTACCTCCAAACGATTTGAGTTGAATTGAAATTACAATGTTCGTACATTGTAATTTCAATTCAACTCAACTCGTCTAGAGGTAAAAACCAGTTGAGTCTGCAGGCAATCTAGTTGAACATAACAACGCTTGTTCCCCAAAAACTAGACTACAGATTTTAGCAGGTTTGTCGAAGGAGATTATAAACTTTTCATAGGCAATTAGATTTTAGTTAGCGGACATTAGTTCTATTCTAAAAGATTCTCGTAGTTAGGATGTATAGATCTTGGCCTATTTAATTCTGTGTTTCCTTGTTAGTCGACCCATCGTTACAGTACGGAGAACAAGAACTTTTAATGAAACTTATCGCTGATGTCATGTACGACTCTCCAGATAATGATGTATATTTTTACCTCTTATTAATACTTGCCTCCCTTTTTTACAGGCTGCTAATTGATATCGAGCCCCAGAACGAGATAGCGAAGAAACCAGAAGAAGAAACAAAAGTGACTGATTCCAGAAAAATCATGGTCCCACCACTTCCGACCCGACCCCCTCCTAGCCTCCCTCTAAGAGGAGAGCCTCCCTCATCCAAACCATATACTGGACATAGGTTATCCTCGAACCCACCTTCTTCGAACCCACCATCCTCGAATCCACCACCCTTCCCCAGTTCACCCCCTCCTCCGATACCTTCAAAGCCCAAAATATCCTAGTATGAAAGTATCTGCAGTTTTCTATTTAAATTTCAGTGTTTAAAATCAGTCGCTATTTGAAATCGCTGTATTTGTTAGCTTAAAATTAAACGTTTATCATTTTAAATTGATGCTTTTTACGTTAAAGCAAGACGTTAAGTTTGAAATCTCATGCCTCTGAAATTGGGTTTTACTTAATGCCTATGTCAAACGTCAAACTGCCATAAATAATAATTCAATTCTGATAATCTGCAGAATAATGAATAATTTTTATCTGTTTCATCAATGTAATGATTATATTTTGTTAATGTTGTAATGTTGATGTTGAAAAATGCATCGTTATTTGAAGATTCAGCCTTTTCTTGAGAAAATTTACTGTCGTGTTCATTACGTAGTGATCTTTGCGTCTTTTGTCTTATTTTCGGAAAGCAGAGAGCATCAACTTCAAAGTTTAAAGTACCACTAACTGTGGAGCACAAGATGAGAAATAATCAGCGCTGGAACGGAGAGCGCTAAGAATAATTATAATTTCTTTTGGGGTGAGAGGCATAGACTTAAAGCTACCTACAGTGCCCCCCAGCAGGTCTATCAATCACGCGATCACGTCAATATTTTCGTCTTTTCACGCTATCACGTCGATATCGAAAATCCCGAGGGGCGATTCACTTCTTGAAAGTCTCGTACACCTTTGCCTGAAGTCCTTTAGTTCTCAAGGAAATCCCTCGAAAATCCCTTTGTTTTAATAGAAATCTCGTACACCTTTTTGAAGAGTGAAATGCCCCTCGGAAAATCCTAATCCAATCAAAGGTTTTAGCTAATGTAGATTTTAAATTATATTCATTAAAAAGTTGAACCTTATGCAGGCTTAGCTGTTCCCTAAAGGACCTAAAGCGCGGGCTTGCCTTGCCTGAATGACTGCTCACTTGCATTGAACGTATTGCATGACAGTGGGGTTTAAAGTAATTTCTCGTCGCTACTCTTCCTCGTTGCACAGGCACAGGAATGGTACGGGAGCGAACTCTAGGGGGAAAATTTAAGGAATTATTTTTACCCATCTCCCTATGCTGCGTAGGATGCTGGGCTGGGTCAATAGCCTTTGCAAGCGCGGGAAATCTGGAATTGGGCCTAGTCCTCTCCTTTGACTCTGAGCAAACACTCTGGTCTGGTTAATGGTTGTTGTAGCATTCCATTCTTGTTGTGAGTGAAGAACCAAATGTTTTTGGAGCAGATGCAAACTGATTTTCAGACAAAAAACGCTTGATTTTTATCAGTCTTAGCCTGGTTACATATTTGATTGGAAATCTTTTGGTAAGAATGAAAGATTGAATGAGAAAAGGTCCATTTTTAGGGAGACCATTTAGTTAGGCCCTGTTTGGTCAGCCATTTGAGAAATGAAATGGGCCTAGTTCCAAGGCAACCGTAGCAAAGGGACATTACACTGTGCTGATGAATAAGAGAAATACTGCTGAGAAAAAACAGACTCGCGAATCTGTTCAAAGAGGATCTGCTACAAGGAGGAAAGAAGTCACGAAGAGTGGAACTGGCAGTGCAAAAGGAAAGGCAAGAGCAAGTTCTGTCAAATCCAAAACCAGAAATTTACTGGAAAATGCAAATGAAGATTTGAGCATCACTGAGTATGAAAATGATGAAAATGAAGATTTTTCTGTAAGTTGGTTGGTGTTTGAGGATTCCTAGAAAGTTTGCTCTGTACACAAACCAGACTGGAAAACATGCAAGTTTGGGCCTACGCGTAGTTGTGAGCAGATTGGAAAACAATAGATTAATTAACATAACAATAGGTCAAACAATAGGAGAAGTGCAAGCATAGTGCAGCATGTTTTCCAACCAGGGGCACAAATGGTTTCACACACTGACTGCCAATGCCATTGGCATAAACAATAGAAGAATATGTCACGTGACCTATGGGTCACATGACCTTTCCATTGTTGTTATCCATGCACCAATTTTTGTTGTGTGTGGGGGTCTTCTCCACGTAGAGGGGGGCTTTGGTATTTCACGGGTTGCGGGTTTGGCCGATTTGGGCCTGGGGTTTTCGGGTTTTTCCAAAACGTCATGTGGGTTTTCGGGTCAAGCATATTTAACGGGCAACGGGTTTTTTGCCATTTTTCTAGCCCGGGTTTCGGATATTGTAGTAAAAATGTGCGGGTTTTCGGGTTTTCAACCTGACAAAGGATGTCAATGTGTAAACTTCTAAAAACAGTTGTCGAAACTAAGGTCATCCAGGTTTTCGGGTTTGTTCCAATTTTCTTCTGGGTTTTCGGGTTTTGATACCCCCCAAAGCCTCCCTCCACATAATTGTGGAGAAAAACAATACACCCTATTGTTGTTTTTGTTTTCATCCATGTACTCCTCCACACAATCTGCAAAAATTCCCTGTGGGGCATGCACAGCAATTCTAAAGCCATCACAAATTGTGTGCCAAAAAGGAAACTTTCTGGTCAGGATGTTTGATATGCAATAATTATGACAAAAGCACAAAATGGGCTGGTGGAATAAAGTATGGTTGTAAAAGACACCAATTTTGTAATCAATAAAACCATTCAATCTGACTGGCTTCTTATAATATCTATCAAATGTTTGCTAGCAATGTAACCCTACTGCATTGTCTTATAGTTTCTCTCTGGTGATCAAAAACTTGAAAATCCCTTGAAAGTTTACAGCATTGATCTCAGTGGAAAGAAATTGAAGACAATTGTGGGCATAGAAAAGGTACGCAGTTTTAAGATATATTGAAAATTTTTTCCAACGAAAGCTTCTTCGTAAAGTAATTTGCATCAGATGGCCTAAGACTATATCAAACAATGATGATGATGATGAAAATGTGGTGTATTGCAGTTTATTGTGGCAGTAATCAATTGTTTTGATCTTCCTTTTCTCTTTGATAGTATCCAAATTGCAAATGCCTGGACTTATCCTGCAACCAGATTGAAGAGATAAAGAATCTGGATAAAAATGTGGTAAGGTATTATTATGTGATTTCAATTCTTATATTAAATTCAGTAGAAAAAAAGTTTACATGTGCAAGAAACAGGATTATGCAGAAGAGTATTATGGATAGGCCTTCCATTTACACAGGAAAGACATGATCCATTCCCTTCTGGGAACACTATCTGTGCCACTTTGGGAGTGATTTTAAGTCGCTCCAGAATGGGAAAATTCCCATTCTGATCTCGTGTAAACACTCTGGATCAGATCCAAATGGAAACGGCTTACAAAAGAGCCCAGTAATTGTTCGATCTGAGGTAATTTCAATCGGATAGACAATGTTTCAATGATCTGGTGCCTAAACGATTTGATAACTAAACAAGAGGTGCACGTAAGGCAAGAAATGTATTTATTACGCATGATTGTGAATTGGCTTTGAGAATGTTCTCTTGTAAACACAAGCCGATTTGGATCTGTTCCCTTGTAAACACCCCTTGAAAATGGGAATGTATCCATTTTCGTCCGATCCCAAATGGGTCTGTTGCCATCTAAATGTAGTCTTAGTCTCTGCTTTAATTAAGACAAAGTTTGTTCTGTGTGCAAATGATGCTTCTAAAAGAAGTTTTATGCAGATTTCTTTTGCTGTATTGTTAACTGCTTATTTCTAGGACATTTGTGAGTTGAAGCTTTATTCAAATGAAATTTCATGTCTACAAGGGCTTGAGAGGTTTGTGCTTGTTAGATATTTTGCCACAATTTGTAATAAAACTATTCTCTTTCCACATATTTGCTACTACCGATGCCATCTGTTTTCACAAGCATTTTCAGATAATAGCAATTTCGTTATCTTCAATAATATGCTGTCTTCATTCTAACAAGAATATAACCAAGGGGCGATTGAATCTTTGGAATCTTGTACACCCTCAGCTGGAATCTCTATTGTTTTCATAGGGATCTTGTAAGAATCCTTTTGTTTTAATAGGAAGCTCTTACGCTTTCTCAATGAGTAAAATGCCTCTCGGATATAACAGTCTAGTACATTTAATCATGATGCTTCTTAAGAACTCAGTGCTAAAACTCTTCGTCTGAATTCCTATTATAAAAGGTTAAGAAAACTACAAAACCTGCAGCTTCAACACAACAAAATCAAAAAGTTGGTAAGGCTTGTTCTTAAGTTTTATCAAGAGATTGTTTTAGCTTTTTTCAAGTTTTGTTTATACACAGTTAATTTTGCTGCATTATTCATCATGGTGTTAATAATTGATTTAAAGTCAGGCAAAATAATCGAAGAGAATCTGAAATTCGGAAACATTTCATCGCTTGCAATGTCCTTTCGTTTTTTCATTGAGAGTTGAGAAGATTTCAGGCTAAGGCCCTGGCAAAACGATCAACATTGTTTTTCAAACACAGCACTCGTTGTCATCAAGGGTTCACCTGCTTGCTGGAGAAGGTGAAAAATATTTTGCAGTCGTATGTGGTATGTGGTATGTATGTGGTAAACAGTTTGTTCTACTTTTTCCCAGGCAATGGATTGAAAAATCTACAGAACCTGAGAATACTACGCTTAGGCTCAAACAAACTGGAGTTTCTTGAAGCTCAAGAATTGAGATCGTGCACGAATCTCACTTATCTTGACTTGAGCAACAATAATCTGAAAAGTCTCAATGTAAGTTTCGAATATTAATTTTTGTATGGATTTGTAAGTTTTGTTTGTTGTATGCATCAATGTAGTTTGCACATAACCGGTAGTAAGGGGGTATTTCCCTGTTCAAAATTATGAACAAGACGTCTGTAAAACGAAAGAATTTTGAAGGTGCTGTGGCGTCATGGCCTTCATCCAGCTGGCTCGTGGTAGCGATTGGCGCTAATTACACCATTCGCGCTAATTACACCTGTTTCACGGGGTTTCTGTACAAAGAAAAGGTTTCCAGGAAGGATGTTAAGAGTTTCTGTACAAAGAAAAGGTTTCCCAGGAAAGGTGTAAGAGATTTCAGAATTCTCTCTGTTTTCTCTTGTAGTGTCTGAAAGCATTACCATCACTTGAAGAGCTCTATGTTGCCTTCAACAAGCTAGAGGTCTGTCCAGAAGCTTCAGTATGCAAAAAGGTAATTGAGTCATCGTTGACTCTCAACAAAAAGTTGTATTCTTTTAATACCTATGAACAGATTTTTATTATTTGACATTATGACGTGATTTGGCCGAACGACCAAACATTTGTTGTATAACGACCAAACATTTGTTGTATAACATCTGAAATTCGCTTGTCAAACAAAGTGGCAGACCGTTTGGCAACGTCACAAAACATTAGTTTGTCCACGTCACAAACATTGCTTGGCATCTTCGAAAAGTAGTCCATTAATTTTGCTAAGCAAAGTTTACTTATCGACCAATGTTATGTGACGTGGCCAAACGGTCAAACACTCCTTTTAAAACTAATTTCAAATGTTTGAACAACAATGTTTGATCGTTTGGCCAGGGCCTGAGATTTATTGGAAGTCTTTCCGTGCTACGTAGCTTCCAAATAAGCGTAGCCATTACTGTTACCCCCTGAGCCAAAGAGCAAAATCAATTAAAACGGTCAAATATTGATTGTAAACAAATCTCAAATGTTTGAACAACAATGTTTGATCGTTTGGCAAGGGCCTTAGGCCTTAGAATCTCGCAAGTCTTTTCTTGCTACGTACCTTCAAAATACACATAGCGGATACAGTTGCCCCTTAACCTAAAGAACAAAAACAGATACCCTGTTTATAATGTACATTGCCTTTAACGTGCCAACGGTTATTTGTCGTTTGTTTTGACGAGATTACACTGCACTAAGCGATTTTGACTATCTTCTTCTATTCTACTCTGATTGTAGCTTCATGAAATTGACTTGTCCAATAACTTTCTGTCAGATGTTACTGGCATCAAAAACTTGCCAAAGCTAACGGTATGTTACTTTCATTTGTTTTTTATCCAGTTAAGCTCATCCTAAAGCTACAGTTTCCCTCTATTCTTAATTTAGAATACTGATTTCTTTTAAATAGAATTTTAAAGATTGTGTGATGAAATCATGAAGTTGTAGGAAGAAGACCTTTTTGCGTCGTTTTGATTCGTAAACGATTTTTCAACAGGTTGCCTTTCTTAGTAGTTGCTATACTGAAGAAGGGATAGAAACCAAACAGAACAGTGTGGCCTAAGCATTACATTGCCTAACTCATCACTGCATCGTGTTCTTACTATTTCAGGTTCTCAATTTGAGCTGTAACAAAATCAGTAATCTACGGTCCCTATCATCGTCAAAGTAATTTTGGTTTTAATTTATTTTTTATGCCTTGTTTGTCAAGAAAGCTTTGTTGCTTAGGTCCACATTTCCTGAGTTTTACTTGTAGGCATAAAGTCTATAGCTTGGAATAGCTATCTTGTCTAGCTTTATCGTTGTTACTCTACAGTTAAACTATTCAACATAATTTCTCGTTTGTCTGCGTATTTCCTGTGCTATGCTTTATAGTTTCTCAAATAATATCTTCTCAGTAGCCAGCTTTCTTCTATTATCGCCCTATCTATAGCCCTCGGTTCACCCCAGGTTAACTTAGCCGGGTTAGTTTGACTTGGGTTAGTTTTGGTTTGTAGTGTCAGCGCTGGTCTGGAACGAAACTGGGTCAAAAGCAAGTCATCAACTTTTAGGAACGCAGTTTTGTTTTGTTTTAAACAGGAGTTGGCATGCTTATCACAGAATAAAACCCAGGGGTTCGCAAAAGTTTGGCGCTTAGACTACATTTTCGAAAAATAACCCGGGTTTATTTTAAAGCTAACCCACCTCGGGTTATTTGCATTTACACTACGAGAAACTTAACCCGGGGCGAACTCTGGCTAGTTTGTGTTGTGTGAATAGGGCTTATATTTTCATTGCAGGTCTATTCAGCAGCTAGATATTTCGGAGAATGCTATAACAGAATTACTGGTTAGTCATTACTTTGATACCTCAATTCCTCGTCTTTGTTACTCTTATCAAGTAAATAGTATATCTATCTACTGTTATGTCTTATCCATGTGGTTCCTTACAAACTGGGATGTAGTTTTCAAAGAGACCTGGGTTGGACGCGACATTTTTCTGGAAACTTGTAGACGTTTCCAGTAGGGGAATCTTTCCGTGTGCAACGACTAGAATTACGGCCGTTTTAGGAGCGGTAGTTCAGCAAATTTTGTTTGCTCCAAACTCACGAATACAGAAAAGAGAGTAAAGGAATCTGCAACAATAAATGTTGAGAATTTGTGCAGAAATTCAGGAAACAAGATACAAGCAACTTGCAAACAGAAAATACTTCATTGAATGTCTCCTGGGCAGATATGGTGGGATTTGAAGCCTTTCTTTCCTTTTATTTGAATTAAATGTGAATTTGAAGTAAAACTCGATCGAAATTCGAGCTGTGCACATGGAGAGGATTCCGTGACTGGAAATGGCTACCATTTTCCAGAAAAATGTCGCGTCGGACCCAGGACTCTTTGAGAAAGTCTATTAGTAGAACTGCTACCACTGTCTATAACTAAAAGTCAGATTATTATCAACGCCAATCATACTCATTGTTTCATTTTCCAGCATACAACACAACAATTTCCAAACCTTGAAGTCCTCGCTGCTGCCAATAACAGAATCTCTAATTGGAAAGAAGTGGTATGTGAATTGCGTCTTGGCCAAACGATCAAATATTGTTGGTCAAACATCTGAAATTTTGTTTATTAAACAAACTGTTGACTGTTTGGTAGCATCGCAAACATTGCTCTTTAAACATTTTGCTTGCTTGAAAAACGCGGAACATATTTCTGAAGTTTTCAAAAACATTGCTTAGTAAATTCTGCTTGTCGAAAAATGTTTTGTGATTTGGCCAAACGGTTAAACATTGCTTGCAAAGCTAATCTCAGTTGTTTCACCAACAATGTTTAATCGTTTGGCCAGGGCCTTAGTGTAAAATTTCAAAAAGATTGTCGTTTGACTGAATTTTCCTTTTTTTTCTATTTTTTTATCTAGGAAAGCGTGTGTGCTGTTCTATTGTGGTCTTTTTGTCTTGCTTTTGTAGGTTCACCTGTCTGGTCTAAAAGAACTTAAGGAATTGTACCTAGATGGTATGTATTTTATATAGTACCCCTTATGACAAGAGGGCGAGTTACGTATTGGCAAACTTGTGAGATCAGGATAATTGTATTACGATTTTTCTTTTAGGAAACCCTGTAAAGAAACAAATAAAAGACTCTAGGTGATTTGGTAATTTTGCATTTGCTAACGCAGATATATACATATGCAGTGCCTTGTTTCTTAATTCCAGTTCTAGCTTTCTTATGGGTCTTATTCACGTTGACTTGTTTCGTATCCATTCACTTTATACTGTTTCAAATGACTTTTCAATACTTTTCTAGCAATTGAATCGAAAATTGTAGTGAAACAACGTCTCAAAAAAATAAGAAAGTTCAATACTGGATTCTTGAAACTTAAGAAAGTTCTGTTTCATACTTTCACTCCTAATGTTCTGTATGCTATTCTCGCTCTTCTGTTCAGTCGTTCATCTTGCTATTAAACGAGTCTAATGATTATTTTCTTCGAAGAACGTGGTATTTGTGCGATCTATGCAGTGCCTAAAACTGCTCATTCTTAGAAATGCTGCATTCCAAAATTTTAGCTAAGAAAGTCACAAGAAAGTTTTGGTACTGAAAACATGAAATACCATTAACGGAAGTTTCAATAACTGGACGCCTCCAAATAACGGACAAATATTTTCGCTCCAAGGTCATTTCTTTGTAAAAAAACAACCTCCATACAGCGGCCACATCCTTACGACAGACAATAACATTGGTCCCAGAGATGTCCGTTGTATGGAGTTTCCACTGTTTATCCACATTAGGACCTTCCGCTCAGTCTGGTCACACAAACCAAACGGACGTCAATCAAGAAATACCCTGTGTATCTAATTGTTGGTGACGTGAATCATTATGGATTTTGCTTTTGCCAGTCTGACTTGTGTAAAGTCAACTTGTTTTCAGTTTGTTCTATGCCCACCGCTGATAGGCTTTAAGATCAAAAGAGCTGTCACATCTTTTCAGCCACCGTCGTGCTCTTTGTCTTTGCATAAAGAAAGCATTTCGCACTCAATAAGTAGTTCATATTGAGGCTTTCTTGGAGTATACTGCGTAGGTACATTCCGCTTGTTAAGGTGAAGGTTAAATGGTGTTTTAGCCCCAGTCGCTAGGATATCGGTAGTAGTTTAACTAATAGAGACCTCGACCCTGGCTGTGACGCTACCGTGGCTGGGGTCGA
>JACTAT010000531.1:0-12788 GCA_014526335.1 Chrysaora quinquecirrha | reverse complement strand
AACCAATTTAGGTAACCCAAACTCTTATATATAAAAGGAACTTTTTTGATTTCCCAAATTTTAAAAAATGGGTTCCTTAAATAAAATTTCTGAAAACCGTATTTAAAAAAACTTTAAACTTTTTCTTCTTAAAATAAGGTCACCCTTTTAGCGCTCTATGAACAAATAAATCTAGGGCTGACGAGCAGTAGATGACTCTCAGGTGTCTTACTGACGTCCCCTCCCCCTAATTAATTGCTTGAAAATTTTCCACCACTCCCACGCTCTCATTAAGACACCCACTTTTTAAGATTCTCATCATAGAAATGATTTTGATTAATATTTGCGTCAATATTTCTTATTAATTTCATTGTGACTTTCTTTTAATAAAATTTGCACTTATAGGTATTATTTGTTAGATCTACGGATTCAATAAGATTTTAAGCAATATTGAACCATTTCGCCCTGCATAATAACGGTTTCCTGAAAAAGCGTGTTAATAAGTGGTGCTAACAGAAGAAAGAGACCTCGCAGAGCAATGATCAATTGTTGCAAGGTGAGTTAGGGTCGACGGCAGAGAGAGTCAAATATCCAATTAGTCCAGGGGACCTGACCCGACCGACTGAACAACTAAAATAAAGTGGATGAAGGAATACGCACATCTTTAGATGATTTTAAAGCTTCAATTACTCTGCTAAAATTCTCTTTGTTGTTATCACTCTGCAAAATAATATAAGAACGAAATTACAATGGGCAACACAAAATAATAATAATAATATTTGCAATATTTTATCACTAAAAAACGACAACTTTTAATCGGTAAAACATGTTTCGAACAACCACTGTTCATCTTCAGTTACATATTTAGATAATAGGTAGAATCAAGTACAGCAACGTATTAAATCTATAAAATTCTTACATAACCAAGTGATAAAAAGTGATAATTATAATAGTTGAACTTCAAATAAAAAAATTAACCTACAAAAGGGAATAAGTTGACAATAGCATAAAGAGAACCGATAATTAATGAGAGCAGGTTTAAGTTATAATGGTACAATTGCTTATTCAAAGTAGGTTTAGCCCAAGAGATATGAAGAGCCTCCTTAATTTTAAGTGTGTTTAGCATAGTCTAAAATACTGAACGAATCCTCGGAACAAAAAGGTTGGCAAGAAGGGGATCCATTTATGTGTTTATAGATGTGCGAGCTTTTGTCTGTTACCAAATGCTCTGGAATTCATGTAGAAAGATGTTGAGAGGTTTCTCCGACATAAGATGCAGAACATCAACATCCGCCACACACCGAAAATCAACACGTCTGACATCCATGCTTGCTTTCAGATGGTAACCAACTCAATGGTCAACAATATCATCAACAAAAATGAAATCTGAAAACTGAAAACCGTTCTCTCCTATCTGGCCAAGTCCTACATATCCGCACACAGACCTACAATTAGTGACATCAAGAAGTTCAAAATTCTTAGTAAGCTAAAAAAGAAGAATGAAATTGTCATCTTGAAACCAGACAAAGGTAACGATGTTGTCATCTTGGACAGAAAATTTATAACGAATTTTGAAATTAATCGCTGACACTAGTAAGTTTGCCAAGTTAGAAAAAGACCCCACTTTAGCTAGGGAGAGTAAACTACAACGATTTTGAAGTTCTTTAAAGAATGAAGAATTAATAGACAAAACTACGTATGAAAAAATCTACCCTTCTGGTTCGCAACCCGCTAGGATCTATAGGCTACCCAAGCTGCACAAAACCCGCCCTCCTAACACGCTTCCTCCTTTTTGTCCCATAGTCTTTTCGATAGGAACCTTTAACTATAACCTTACCAAATAACTATGCTCTCTTTTAGACCCTTAAATACCTAAGCAAGGAAGCTGAATGAACTGATTTATTAAAGGCTAATGGATTACTATTCATTCCACTGCATACTTTTTTATTTGTATCTAAATAATACTGTAAACAAACCTTATTTCTTAAAAGAAGGTCAATAGAAGGCACTCCTTGGAATTTCTTTTGGGCATCTTTCAAAGTCTGCAAAAACTCTACTTTCTTTTTACTTGCTAAGAAATAGATCTTAGATTCAGTAATAGCAAGCAATGTGTCAGTAATCTCATATCCAAGCAGCCATTGCTGAAAATAAACAAACAAATTCTTTTACATCAGAAAACGATTCATTGTTCCAAAAATGCAATAAAATAAGTGTTTATCCAGACACTATACTGAGTGAAGTGAGGAGAGAAAAGAAAAGAGGATGGGTGTAAACTGGTTTTACAACAAAGATATTTGAAATTCTTTCTAAAGATAAGAAAGTAAATGATTGCGAAAAGTGCTTAGCAAAGAAACCAGAAAGCTGAACAACGAATCATTTAAAAAAAAGCAAAAGGTGCAGAAAGATATTCAAATGAGGAGAATCACAGAGACTATTATGTAACTTCAAATGTTTTGTTCGCTCATAAATCTAAAAACCTGCTTGCAGTAAGAGCAAGAGATTGTGCTTCTTTGACCTTCAAGAAGGCGAAAAAGAAAGAAGGGTGGAGCCCTGGTGTGAGCTTCTTCACAAACCAACTGGTGTTGATTTAGATATTCAAGAAATCTAGAAATTCAAGATTTCTCCTCAAGAGGGCAATTTGCAGTACAGTCGAGAGCACAAAAACAGCTTGCTCCTTAGGGGTGCCAGCTATTACGCCTTGGTTCCTGTCTTCTAATGCAAATTACAACAATTTGTGGACATCAACTGGTTTTTTCTTTGCCCCTCCCATTGAATAGATGCTGCTCTATTTCATCTGGTATCAAATATAACACAGAATACATCTCAATTTATACCATCTTGCTCAGGCCTCATCGTCCTCTAAATCAACAGAGAAAGCATTGCCCCATGTCTATCCTATGCTGAAATCGTCTGTATGAGAAATAGGAGTTCACTTTGAAAGGCAATCTAGAAATTATCATTATTTTACGGAAATGAAGTTTCTCGATACCCAGGTGAGCTATCCTGCACTTGAAATCCAGCACTCTGTTGCACCAATTCAAATTCACGTACAAACTAATAAACTAATACGAATTGGAATGGAGACAATATTTAAGTTTGAAACCCCCAATTTTGCAACAGAAATTAATCCTCAAATTAAGACTCAAAGATTGAAAACAACACATTTGCCCCATCACTTCAGTTGGATAAAGAGACTCATAAATATGGAGACAAAAGGTTAAACGCTTCCAGACCAGTTCTTCTTTCATGCTGGTAATTATTTCCCTAAATTTAATCTCACTTTTGGTTGTTGGCCAATTCTCATCCATCAGTTTTCGTATCATCTTAAGATAAACAATTTTTTCAATTTTTTTTTGAATTTCTTCAACTTTTCGATCAGTTGTAACTTGGTTGTATTAATTACTCTTTCTGAACAAGTCATCTGGCCTCAGAGCAGTTATTTTTACACATCCGCTAATGGAAAACTGTTGGTGAAAAAGTGTGCTAAGTTGGATTTGTGGGTGTAGAAATAAGCACTTGCAGACCAATCTGCATGTTTGCCCGTGCATGGGATCGGACACATCAAATGAAAAGTCCAGGGTAAGAGCAGTAATTTACTATGATCAGATGCATTATTTTGGAAACTCAGACTACTACGGCAAAAGAAAAAATTCCAAGTCAAAATGTATAAATGTCTTGTATTGTCATTATAGACTTTAATTTTAAGCAAAATTGTTCTTGCAAATTGCAAGCAAGAAAAATAAGGCAAGCAAAAAAATTATGTTCTATAAAATTTATCCATTCTCTGTAATTTTGAGATGTACAATGACACGCACAAGCCTCCGCACATAAGCAAAGCGTAATTTATAAACAGTGAGACGACCTGAAACGACCTGGCTGTAGTGAATTAGAAATTTTTAGTTTAAGCCCTTCCTTATCATTTTAGGCCATTTCTATTACTATTCATTCATTCTGTTGTTTTCCATCACTCAGCAACGCATCTCACTATCTCAGCATCACCCACGTCATTCGCTACACCAACACATGCCTCCATTACATCATCTCACAAGGTCATTCCCGCATCCCTACAATCATCACCTTATTTGTCGCACATTTTGATTCTAGTTGCATTTCCTTCAACATATATTTTCCTTATTTGTAACGTTCAGATTCTTAGTCCACTTCCGTATCTCCAGGTTAAATACCTGTCTTTCTTTGTAAATATTTAGTTCAGTAGATAGTTCAGTAAATTGTTAATACAAAACGCTCGTCTCTTTCTCTGGTCTTTCTCTGGCTCCGTGATCCATCCACGTTAAATCAAGCATCAATGGACGAAAGACAGTTCCTCTGGAGCTCACAAGCAGTTAAATTAGTAAAGCAGTAACACACGCATCTGTTTTACTAAAAGGGCGATTCATTCTTTGAAAACTTTGTACACCTTTTAAAGAAAACCTATTGTTTTCACAAAATCTCTTGGAGATCCTTTTACCAAGGGCAATTCACTCCTCAGAAAGGTGTATGAGATTTTTATGAAAACAAAAGGATCTTCATACAGACTTTTAATCTATACTCAGGAAGCTAGGGTTTTGGGTTAATTTACAGCAAATAAATTGTAATTGTTAAAGTCTTATATTTAAATGTAAGAAATAACCTAGAGGAAAAATGCAATCAAAACTTAACCTGTAATGCTGTTGATTTGCTATAAATTACATCATTCTCATCTTGCCCAACAAAGCATATAAAGCCATCAATACCTTTAGCACTTTCATCATTCTAGAAAAAGACAGCAAAATTAATTTCTTACAAATCCATTAAAGTTTTACAAGGTTTCAAACAACATCAGTACTTACAAGCAGACAGGGTATAGATATAAGTGATATGACATGACAATAACTTTTCATATTTTGGATTTTAAACAGAAAATACCCCGAAAGATATTGTATATCCTATAAGTTTGCAATTTTTTTGGGTGGTCATTTGAGGGAGATGCTCTTTCGAGGGAGGGCACTCATTGAATTTTTCTAATTTCACTCGGATAATATGTTATAAAAAGATAGTTTGAAATAAAAGTATTAAAAGTTAAATGAAAAGTTAGATATTGTGTTAAGCTCCCGTGAATATGACCTAACAATTCTATCATGAAATTTTCAAGCTACAGCACAGGATGCCAGGCAAGCAAACGTTAAAAATGATAAACAAACAAAACATAGCACATACATTTTGAATTTATATATTAAGAAGGTTCTCAAAAAATAGCCATATTTGATTTAATTTGATTTGCAATCAATTACAAGGATCAATCTTTTTCTTATCAGCTTTTTGGGGGTGCCCTTTCAAGGGGGCACTCTATAAATTTTTTTGTTTTGTGAGTGCACTTGCTTTAAGCCATATTTTGAATTGTCCGCTGATTTTTCAGCAGGGGTACTTGGGGGTCCCAATACCGCAATACCGAGCCAAAAATCGCCGAATCCCGAATATCGCACAAAAAAATTGCAAAATACCGCAAATTGCTGAAAACTAAAATATCAGTATTGTTAATGTGATTATGACACAGAACACCAGTGTATAAGAATTTGAATCCATCTTTAATACATTTGTCCCATTTCTCCCTCCAGATCCGTAGCTAGGTCATGTTAAGCTGGACTAGCGAGCAAAGCGAGCGAAATTTGGGGATCTGGGGGTTAGCCAATAGAAAAATGTTTGGGACCACGCCCTCTAGAATGCCAGGAAACGCCCTTTAGTGTGCCGGGAAACGCCCTATTTTGGATAAAATGAAAGAATATCCTCGTTTTGGCAGGGATGAAACAGTTAATGAGGAGGAAAGAACTTAATAAGAGCGTAATTATAAACTCAAGAACCCAGGGTAAAACTCAAGACACAACATTGAGAGCTTTGAAAATTTTAGAAAATTTTGGTTAAAAACTGGTCCCGTGTATTGCTTAACTTGTTATTATATGTCTTCTTGCTGTTTGTATTGGAGTTTTACCTGGTTAGAGTAAAATTCGTTTCAGACCGAATCTTGCTCCCACTGTATGCACCGACAACGCTTCCTAGTGGTAGCCTAGTTGCCAGGGGCGCATATTAGTGGGATGTGGGTGTGATACCCCCCCAATATTTTGTCAGTCGGTCCAAAAATTTTACCTTATTGGCAACGTCAGTCTAAAAATTTGATTAGTAGTTAGTCCAAAACTTGGACAAATTTGAAAAGTTTGGACCAGGAAAGTTCTCAGAAATCTTCGAGTCTTTCTGTAAAATTTACGAGTGAAGAACTGATATACCTAACGATCACAATCGATGCAGGACAGTTAAAATTGAATTCGGTCCCATGAGAATCGGAAAATAGTCAGTTCAGGACCAACACAGCGTCTTAGACGAAAACGATGAACATAAATCACTATGGGAATGCGTAGATCACTTTGAGATGCTTGTTTTTTTTAATTGTTGCCTTCCTAATTAGGTATACTGTCTTTCCTTTCGGGAAAAGTCATTGGCAATTGGACATCTACAGAGGCCCAGACGGTTCCCAAAATCTTAGTCTGTCCCATCTACGTTTACGCCCCCAAAAAATATTCTAATGTGCGCTCCTGCTAGTTGCTTAAGAAGAGACGCACATTCTTGCATTTTGGTAATAATTCTTATTGAGTTAACTTGGAGATCACAAATGTAGACAACACGAGCAAGTTCAGTGCAATGCCAACTGGCTGCATGAACTCACAACACGATACAGGATTAGTAGCTAACATTTCATTCCTGGCCTTTTGTATCAGTTAAAAGAACAACTTCTGTATGATCTCAAAGATTGCAAACTTCTTGTCATTAATAAAATGCGCACCGAACAGCAAGTGACTTAAAGTCAAGATGCGTACATTATTTGCAGGGTTCACTTCAAGGAATCATCCTTGAAGCATAAACTGTACACATCACTGCAAACAGTGTCAGTCAAAAACGTCACTCACTTTTTCACATTTCAAGCCTACTGCATCGATGTTAATGTATTGAATTGTGAAATTCAACAAGTATAATTGTTTTGGCGCACCGAACCGGCCAAAGATATGACTTTTTCGACAGTAATTTGTGATATCTTTCTGTTAACTTCATGACTTTACATTTTTGTTCCACGACGATACATTTTGGTTGCGTTTGGTTAGTTGATTTTACAATTTTTTTGCGCGATTTTACATTTTCGTTGCGCGATTTTGCATTTTGGTTCCACGACTTAATCTTCTCCTCATTTCGACTTCATTTCTTGTATTGATGTCTGGTAACTCTTAAGGTTTTTCTTCTGCTATGGCTCTTAGCTGTTCCTTTCAAGGTTCGTAAAATACCGAGTACCGCGCTGTGAAACTTCAATACCGCAATACCGCCAGGTTTTTCCTTCAATACCGAAATACCGCGCATATTTTACCCCCGATACCGCAATACCGCAAACCCCGAAGTACCCTTAATAATAATAATAATAATAATAAGATAATGAGGGGAAAAGAGGCCAGAGGCCTATGTAACCCTATGTTCAAAAGTTTCTTATTAAAGTCATACTGCTTTAAATCGTCATATCTCTTTTCAAACTCTAGTATGTTTTCTTACGAGAACTAGTAATAGGCAGAAAGCATTTGCATTTCGAGGAGCGAAAATTTGGAATCAACTTAGTCGCGAAGCCAAGCAAGCTTCCTCTTTATCCTCTTTAAAAACAAGATTAATAGAAATCTGTAGTAAATTGATATTAATATTTGTAATTATAGTTTTCTTTCATCTTAGTTTTTTAGAATTAGTAGATTTTTATTTTTGTAAAGTTTTGAGCACAGCACCCTGAAAAACCGTTTAGCCGGCTGACGGGGCTACTGTGCATTAAAAATTATATAATCAAATGAAATAAAAAAAAATGAAATGAAAAAGGGTTTTTCGTGTAGCTGTTTGCGTCCATGATATCGTCTCGTAATAACGAACGATGGAATATTTTTGTTTGCGTCAAAAAGGAGTGGAAATTTGCACGTCTGCACGGCTTTCTATTTGAAATCTATTGTTATTTTGAAGTCCATTGAGATGCGGTGTCCTCATTGGTGAATATGATCACGCTCCCATCAGTCACATGACGAAAAACCTGTTATAGAACGAACTAACGCCTGATTTAAGCTCTTTTTAAACATTTCATATGCTACTGAGCAGGACAAATCAATAGACAGGTGATATAATGTTGTATTACGATATGCCCAAAGACAGAAAAACTGTGAGCAAGAATTATAGGTCACAGCACATCTGCGCACCGAATTATCGGACTACAAGGGCAAAGGACAGCACAGCATCTAACACTGACTAGAAAGATACTCTCGTGAGAAACGTGACCCAGGTATTTTTAAATTATTTCCCCAAAACGCAAAGCGTTGTTTTCGATACAAATCTATGGAACTTTTGGTCGAAAACGCAGATCGAGGCTTCGACCACTATGTCTGGAACTCTAGGTCGAAAATTCAGATCGCAACTGCGGCCCTAATTTCTGGAACTTAAGGTCGAAAATTAAGACCGAGGCTTCAGCCATAAGTTCCCGAAATTGTGGTTGAAAATTCAAAAGGAAGTTTCCAATGCAAAGTTCCTGAACATATGATCGAAACATTAATACAGTGCAAAAGTCTGGAATTCAAGGTTGAAAGGCGCATTGAAAAGATCCAGAAACTTTGGCTATCTTGAAAACCTGGAATGTGGAATATTGGAATGGAATATTGGAATATTGGAATGGAATATTGGAATATCCAAAACTCGTAAATTCGACATTAATTCTTGGTTTCGAGGCAGTTTCGAGAAAATTCGACATTCCAATATTCCAATATTCCAATATTCCAATATTCCAGTATTCCAATATTCCAATATTCCAATATTCCAATATTCCAATATTCCAATGAGACTCATAGAATTAGAAGATTTACCTGTCTAGACATTAATAAGTGGAATCGGCTACCGCAAAATCTTTCACAATGCAATCTGAATTTGCCAATGTCGTGTCTTATCAAACTTCCCGAGGTCGGGTGTGAACAAAACAGAACTTCATTTCTTTACGAGAAGATATACGTTTATACTAGTATAGTTTATATTTATTGAGTTAATACTCACCAGGAGCTGAACCTCAGGAAGTGGGCGTTTAGAGCATTAGCCCTTGAACTGCCTGAACTAAAACTACACCTTTAAGGTCGGTGATTGAAATGGGAAAACACAGTTTCCGGCCAATGCACCTGTCACCGCGGAGAAAGAGCCGCGGGAAAAGGGAAGATACGAAGCAGAGAGTAGAAGGGCAGGAAGGAAGAAAAATCAGGAGAAGTAACATGTAACCAAACCTCTACCGCTACAAGTAAGGGAGGGTAGGGAAGGGCAAAATAAATGACGGCGAGAACAACGAACTTGAGATCGAGCCGTCAACTAAGAATTAACGATGAGGGCGTTAACTTGAAATCAGCTGTTGAATTAGGCGGAAGACTCTTGATTCATTCTTGTAAAGAATCATCCTGCATGCCAATTTCATGGATAGGCGGAAAAACTATGAATTGCCATTGAAGTAAACCCACACTCCGTGAAATAAAATAGATTGGCAGCGAGTAGGCATCCCAGGGGGGACTTAATAGCCCCCCCCTAAATAAGAACTGCAACATTAACTCTCCTGGTGGCATTAACTCCGGTTAAAACCTCGGCTCTAACCGGCATAAAGTATAAACATTGTCTACAGTCTGTCTAGCTTAAGCGAAAACTCAGTTTAGATGAAATAAAGCTGCCCTTTTCATTTTTTCGAAAAGAACATTATTGATATGCATACGATAATGGTTTGAAGTAGTCTAATTTGGCCGAAGAACTTCACACACGAAGGTATAACTTTCGCAAACGTGCATCCCAATAAAGTTTTAAGTTAAGTTTAGTAAACTAACATAATGCACGATCTAATACCCAAATACAAATTGGCGAAGCCGAATTGGCAAAGAAGTAAAACAAAACGGGATAACGGCGAGCGGCTGCATGGGAACGGCGGGGAACGACGGAGAACGGCATTGGAAGGCGGGGGAACTGTAGTAAACGTCGGGAAATTGCGGAAAATGACATGAAAACGTGCTGGAACATTGGAGGAAGTGCAGATAGGACAGGAACGTTGGAGAACCAACTGTTGTGATGGTTTCTGTTGGACCTAGAGTGATTGTTAGATCAGATGATGTAGAGCGAGGGGCATTTCACTCTGCAAAAAGGCGTACGGGATTTCCATTAACATAAGGAATATCAAGGGACTTCCGAGAAAACAATAGGACTTCCAGCAAAGGTGTACGAGACTTTCAAGAAGTGAATTGCCCCTCGATGTAGAGTATAGACGAGCATCATCTGATCTAACAATCACTCTAGGTCAAACAGAAACCTTTACAAAGTCTTAAAGTTTTACAATATTTACTTCTATTGTGAAAGGTTTTATGTTGCGTCTGCGGTAGCCGATTCCACTTATTAATGTCTAGACAGGTAAATCTTCTAATTCTATGAGTCTCATTGGAATATTGGAATATTGGAATACTGGAATATTGGAGTATTGGAATACTGGAATATTGGAATATCGGAATATTGGAATGTCGAAATTTCTCGAAACTGCCTCAAAACCAAGAATTAATGTCGAATTTACGAGTTTTGGACATTCCAATATTCCATTCCAATATTCCACATTCCAGGTTTTCAAGATAGCCAGAAACTTTGCCTGTGAAAGTTGACCATGCGAAGTTCCGGAAATTATCATCTTATGTTGTGACGATGACTAATTTTGACGTCTATGTAGAGCGATAACGCGGCTGGAACTTTTCAACTGGTAGCAATCTATATTTTCAGGATGATTCGGTTGCCACGCAGGCTCCAGGATGAACACAAAAAAGACATGAGCATTTTATGCTTTTTCCGGAAGTCAATTCTTTCCGATTTCTTTTCTCAGTCGCAGTTGAATGGGCAACACGACCACCGACGTTGCTTACCAATTAAGAGGCACAAAAAATGAAAGAGGATGCGCAAGAAAAAGTCAATATTTTTAATGGAAGCTAAAAGTGAGTGTAGCCAAACAAGACAACGCTAACAATAAAAGCCTTCAAAAGGGTGTCTCTAGAATATAAAAAACGCCAAAACCTCACAAAGAAATAATTATTATCGCAATTTTACGTTGTCGTGTTGCACAGAACTGCCATTTAAAAAGAAAGAAAAACATTGAATTTAAACTAAATGCATGATAAGTTCAAGAAAATTCAGAGCCTCAATCCTTTAATGGAATTAGGTTTTACTGTGTACTTGGATTCTGTATTACAATCAGCATATATTCTTTATCTGCAAAAAAGAGAGTGAAGAGAGAAACCACGTTTGTAAATTTGATAATGATGGAAAACGGAAAGGGGATACAGAGGAGGCACAGAGGTGGCGTTACACTGAAGAATAAAGTCGGCATACCGGAATTTGATGACCCAGGACGCGGGACGCAAGCCGAACGTAGGATGCAGGGCTCAAGTAGGACGCGGAACTCAGGTGGGACCCAGGACGTGGGACTCAGATGGGACCCAGGACGTGGGACTCAGATGGGACCCAGGACGTGGGACTCAGGTGGGACTTAGGACGTTCCGGTATGCCAGCCAGAGGGTTAATTCAATTGACGAAGGGCCAATTTTATTGCTTTTTATCCCTTTCTGTAGTAATATCTCGAGAAGGGAAGCGACAGAAAGTTAGAAAGGGTCCTTGTCTACCAAGAAATAGTCCCACTTTCATAAAAACTACGAGTATCGCGTGCAACAAGTGATTATCGTGAAAGCTGTTTTTGTATACAGCTTTAAGGGACGAGAAAGACGCCAAAGATTTTTTCGCGAACTCGATGATTTTCTCTCAACCTTTCCTTTGTTCTACGAGCAACATGATTGGCTGTGCCAGGTTATAAACAAATTCGCTGATTGGCTAAAAACATTTCCCCCCTTGCTCGGTATGCCACTAAAGTCCAACTCAAGATGAAGAATGTTCGAAAGTTCCTAAGTGGTTTGTTAAACTTACCTGGTGCTATCATAATTTCGTGCTTTTTAGATCGAATTCGCAAGAATGTCAAGTCATTCTGAAATTTATACAATATGAAGATTACATATCAATTAAAAAATAGCAAATCGACAGCTAACAAACCAAGAAAAAAAACGTTTTAAGAAATACTCATAATAATTACGTTAACACAGCACACATAATATTTGGGTAGCTCATCTAAAAACAGAATGTAACAAGAGTTATCAATCAGACACTGTATTTTATAAACCAATTCGGGCTTTCTCAAAAAAATTCATATTTGAGAGTTAAGTTTTGAACATTAATATAATCATTGTCGAAAATTTGAAAAAATGGCTCTGGAAAAATTTAAATCAGTAAACATTTACTAGAAATATAACTTAAACAACATCGTCATTTGGTAGCTAACACAGTGATTGGTTACGTCATCTATGTTTCATATTAGAATTGCCTTATACCATATCATCTCAGGAAATTCCTTGATCAAAATGATCAAAAAGATATTTTAGCCCTTGAATAAATCCTTTAAAGTGATTCTGATACCAAACTTTCGATTTGGAGTTATTTCTATCTTCTGAAATTTCATCTTCCTGATTGGTTTGGCCTACATAATTTACTTCATTTTGATGAGCAAAAAAAGCCGATTTCGCTAGTCGGGATGCGTTTCTCTCATTTAGCTACTAGGATGACTTTTTGTGAGTCCGGATGAAATTTACGGGTTCTTAGCTGGTCATATAAAAAAAGAGTTCAAGGTTGACTCTCACGCTGACCTGATGAAGAGAAAATAAGCTTTCCTTATTTGA
>JACTAT010000018.1:148769-196269 GCA_014526335.1 Chrysaora quinquecirrha | reverse complement strand
AAATCAAATCAAATCAAAGCAAGACAAATCAAATCAAATCAAAACAGAGCAGATCAGATTGAAAAAAAATCAAAATGAATAAAATCAAATCAAATCATACCAAATCAAATCGATTCAAACCAAATCAAATCATACCAAATCAAACCAAATCAAACCAAATGAATCATTTATCTCTAGAAATTGCCAGAAGCACACTGAAGAAAGCTAAGTTATATGTTGAAAATAGTCAGACAATAACTTAGCTACTTGCATCCATGTTTTGCTTACAGGTTTTTTTATAAGAAAGTTTTTTTTGGGCCAGTATTGAAACTTTCTTAGATATTTCATGTTTTCAGTACCAAAACTTTCTTGTGACTTTCTTAGCAAAAATTTTGGAATGCAGTATTTCTAAGAATGCACAGTTGAAGGCACTGTATACATTGCACAAATACCATGTTTTTCAAACAAAATAATCATTAGACTCGTTTAATTGCAAGATGAGAGACTGAACAGAAGAGCAAAAATAACACACAGAACATTAGGAGTGAAAGTATGAAACAGAACTTTTTTAAGTTTCAAGAATCCAGTAATAAACTTTCTTACGTTGTTAAGATGTTCAGCACTACTTTCTTATAAACCACTTTCATATAAAAAAATGTGTAATTGAAAAAATTGTAAAAAAAAAAATTGCTTAAGAATCTGACCAATGACCAATAAATGGCTTCAAATGTAAATAATATTATTACCGATCACAGGCAACATCCATATTCAACCTTCTTCTTCTTGGGCTTGGACTGCATATGTGTTTTGGAGACTACAAATATAAAAGACAAGATTAAGTTTTGAAGCAAATGCAAATTGATGGGTAGATCTTTCTCATTTAGAAAAATGAGAAAAGAACTTGAAGTTTTTTAGACTACCTCCAACAAACAATGTATAGCTCTGAGTACTCAAAAATGCAATAATACATGAACCAGCCATCCAAGGATATAAATATAAACAAGATGACTAGAACTAAGCTTTTTAAAAAGTTTAAAAAAGATTTATTCAGAAATGCAGATATTTCAATAGCCAAAAAATATGTTTACAATGGCTGACACAATATGATACTAAAAAGAGAAAATAAAGAATTAAGGTATGTAATTATTATTTTGAAGCTTTTCACAAACAAGACAACATTTTCTCTTATCAGACTACGGTCAGGACTGCAACTCTGTTATTCAATCTCATTGGTTGACAAATTTCAAATAGTAAGTAATGATCTAGGGAATTATTATCCTCTAAAGTAATAATTTAAAATTTTTATGTTTGGGATGTAGCATCAAACTGGTATGTTTCAAACAAGAGTTTCATAATCATTAGGGGGCCATGACCATGTCCTGTCCATAGGTTAATAAACCATATAATAACTGTTTTCTTTATGCAATACTAAAATTATCAACCCCAAGCCTATGGACAAAACCCTGTAAGATTGGCTTTGTTCTGACAGCTTTGGGTGAATGGACAATGGAAACAACATCATTTTTAACAAAATCACAATTTCTCTCAAACATCAACATAATAAATAACAAAATCAAAGTTTGATTATTTATGCTTACATTTGGTGACAATGAAACGGGGCTTTGCCCATTTATTTGATCAATCAGTCTTCTTTCAAAATCAGGATCCATTTCTGATCCTTTCAAAATATCTTCTTTGAACTGATTTTCAGTTTTCCCTGCATAATAATGCATAGAACAACTTCAGTTTACAGGTAAAAATATTGTACAGATAACAGTGATGCTTTTGAAGCTTCACAGAATGTGACCCCTGGGGGGGGGACTTGATCAAATCTTGTAATGGACACGTTACTCAGAGATAACCCTCCACACTACTGAACATCCATCCCTCACACTACACACTTTTTTCATGAAGAACCTAGCTCAAGGCCTAGTTCCTAAAGTTCCTTATTTTTTTACCTCTTTTGAGACGATTGTAGTTCCAAAAGTTCCTTAATTTTAACTCCACATACAGTTTAATGACTACTGTACAGAGACATTTGCATGTAAACAAAGCTCGAAACTACTCAAGGAAACATTTGATATAGCGCAAAGTAGAATTTATGTGATTTTCTACAGCAAATGAATGGAACAGGCTTTTTAATTCTTGATTGCTTGTAGTGATAAAAATATTAAACAGTGAAAAGTTCCTTAGAGGCCTGTTGCCCTTATGGCGCACCTTGGATGGGCCTAAGCCTCGCAGCAATGTTTTTGTTTTCGTCGAGTAATTTCTTAGAGCTGGGCCGAGGCAACTCAAAATGGCGCCAAATTATCTGTTTGATGATTCGCGACATGAAATAATGGCTTCATTGTTTGTTTTCATGCTCGCAATTTGAAGAAAAGATAAGTTGTTTCGGGTTACCAAAATTCATTTGGTGAGTCAATTTTCAAATTTTTTCCTTTTTTTATCCATTCCAAATTTTTCTTGCTGCATTTTCGTTCATCGGCAAGAGAAAACCAAGCTAAAATGTGCTCAAGTTATTAATTTAGGCCTCTTGGATAGAAAAATAATGTTTGACTTGCCATTTCATTTAGACTTTCGACAAAAAATTAACTTTTTCTGTTGCCTTTGAAAAATTAATCTGCTGCCCTTTGGTGCAGTAAATACTTTTCAACAGTGAAGTTGATTCCCTGGCGTTGCTTCACGCAATTTGTTTGAATCGAACCGAAGAAATCAATAGGATTTTACACTGCAATTGGCCTGCGCCAAAGGGCGACTGAACCGCGATTTTGAATCTGAAAATACTCAATGTTGCGAACAAAAAATCTTTAATATCTATTGTCAAATTTAACTCAAATTGAGCAAACAAATAGTCAAAAGGTTAATCTTTAAGTATTATCCCTCCACACTACTGAATATCCTCTGCACTACTGCAAATCCCCCACACTACTGCACACACGTTGTATGAGGGTGATGTCTCTAAGTAAAAGCAGCAACTTTGTGGCTCTCCACTGCCCATCATGGGGCCAAGGGTTAAAACCTTGCTGTGCACACTGGAGTACTTTGGCATATTATTATGGCCAAATAATAGAGAACAATGCCTTATTGTTTGGAAACAATGCCCTATTATTGGTTGTGCAGCAGTGGTGGTGCACAAGAATTCCCATCTGGCAAGGAGCCTTTCGTGTATGGAAAGCAGAGAGTACCGTCAACGGGGGTGACATTGATCAAAATTTAAAGTTTTATTGCAAATATTTAAAAAAATGCATTTGGTAAGGTCATTAAATCATATCAACAATAACACTACCAATGAAATACACACCGTGGCATCATAAAAGTATTGTTTTGTGATATTTTACTTAAAATATCTCAATTTGAAAACTGAACAAAGTCACCCGCAAAATGGGGTGACTTTGTTCAGTCAAAATTTTTGCATTTCTCAGGCACTACAAGGCCATACACAATGCCATTTGACTTTCTTTTTCATCTAAAGCTCAAAATAAATAGATATAACCCATTTTTAGCAGTAAACTACTGGGGCACACCATTCTTTTGCATTATTCTGTTGAAAATTTTTCCCGAGCACTGTTCTGCAAGAGGAAACCTAAATGTTGACATTTTGCAGAAAAAAATGGTCTCAGAATGCAGCTATTCAATGATTATTCATGTTTGCAGTGATTTTAGGGTGCTTAATGGTGTAGTTGACCATAAAAACCCTCATTCAATGTTTATGGCAAAAACCCCTTTTTCGGGGTTAATTTGATCAAATTTTACTGGAAAAATAAAAAGATGACTTAAAAGAGTTGCACTCCTTTGAAACACTCTATCTATCTTCTTCTTGTGTTGAAAAAATCAGCTCAGTAGGATTAAAGACAGTGAAATAATTATATCCTCTTTATGTGTCACTTTTCTCAGTGTCACATATGTCATTCTATTGTCCCGCATTGTTATTTAAATGAGGGTTGCCATGCAAAAATGTATTTAAACCTTCCTACCAACCCCCCTCCTTGTATCCCTATGCAAACTGCCTTCTAAATTGAAGCTAGGCAGTTATAACATCTATTTAACCTGAAGAGGTTTGGTTGAACAAAGTTACCCCGCTGAACAAAGTCACCCCCGTTGACGGTACGCTAGCCATTTTTTGTCTGACCGCTTGTGTTTAAAGTCTCTCCATTTCATTTGCAAGGTCAAAGTTTTTTTGTTCTGTACCTATCGCTGCACTGTTGGTGTACAGCTGTTGGGCAAATTAATCTTACGCCAGGTGCACTGCACAAGGGCAATTTGCAGTCAACTCATTTTTGGCCTAGGCAAAAACAAGAACAGCTGCGCAAGGGTTTGTTTTGTGTTGCAGGCCTGCTGTGTGTCCCACGGGCGGCCTGGCATAAATTACTTAGTCCACAGTGTTTCTATTCTTCAAGCTTACCATCATACTTACCAAAGGTTAAAGAAAGGTATCGACTGCTTAAGTTTCACTTATTCAGTGTAGGAAAACTTCTTTTACTCTTGCATGATTTGAGCTTCAAAACGTTCTTTCCAGGACGGTCACTGTTTCTGTTACTGTTTTGTTTGGTGATCGTGATCTTTAGAATTCGTTACCAGATCCATTTAAAATTTGTTCTCTAAATGCGCAGCCTCCGTTTCCTTCCACCTTTTAAAAGTCAGCACGACAGCAACATTTTCGAAGTAAACATGCAAACAAAATGGCAGACTGACAGACTGAATTTTGTCTGTGGGAGAACGCAAGAAAAACGGAGAACTTCAAAGGTCTTGTGAATGAGATGGAAGAAAACAGTGAAAATCTGACATTCAGAGAAACTGAACATCCTCTAACACTCGTAAAAGAGTTGGATATTCTGCGTAAAAATGGCGAATTTTGTGATGTCAAAATTATTGTCGGGTCTAAATCTTTCACAGCTCATCGCTGCGTCTTGTCGTCCTCATGTACATACTTCCGAATGATGTTCTCTTCAGGTTTAGAAGAATGTCAAAAGGACGAAATTGAGATTTTTGAAATAGACGAAGATATTTTTGATATTTTATTGACGTATATTTACACCGGAAGTGTTATTGTAGGCATGGAGCAAATCCAAGATTTACTCGTTGCTGCTAATATGCTGCAGATTTCAAGCTTGAAAAATGTTTGTAGCAGTTATTTACAAAACAAGATAAACACTTCTAATTGCATCGGACTGTACAAATTTGCAGAAACGTATGATTGTGATGATTTACGTAAACAAACAAAGATATTTTTAATGGCACATTTTATGGAAATATTTCACAAAGAAAATGAGGAGTTTCTTGACCTAGAGTGTGAGAAATTATCAACTTTACTATCAAGTGAAGAACTGAAAATTGAATCTGAGCGAGAGATTCTATTGGCCGCATTACAATGGCTCATTAATAAATCTCCAATTTGCTCCACTGAAGCATCTGCAGTTCTGAGCAAAGTCCGTTTTCCTTTACTCACAGATGTTGATATTGAAAATTGTATCAGTGAGGTTAAAAATAACTCCTTGGTAGTATCTGCACAGAAGTCTAAAGATCTAGCAAAAATTCACCAGATGTGTAAAAATTATAAAAAGCTACAAATTAGTGTAAGGTATAATGTTTCAATGAGAAAAGGTGCTATGAAATTTTTGTATATAATTGGAGGATATAGATCACCAAAAGGATTTTCTTGGCTGTCTGGAGACTGCCTCAGTAGTACAGAAAAATTTGATTTTGAAACTGGTAAACACAAATCCTCAGTGCCGCTTATGCATGAGCAAAAAAGATCACATGTAGCAGCAGTGGTTGGGGGGAATATAGTTGTATTTGGTGGAGAATGTGAATCGTTATTGTCTGATCTGATAGAGAAGTATGACCCCCATTCAAATACATGGACTAAAATTGGAGTCATGAATAACCCAAGATGTGGATTTGGAGTGGCTGTTGTGGAGGATAATGTGTTTCTGATTGGTGGATGTATTGGTAGCAAATTGACAAAAGATATTGATAAATATGATCTGAAAGTGAATGCGATGGATAAAGTTGGAGAACTGACCAGTGAAAAGGCATATTTTGGTTGCGCAGTCTGTGAAGGCAATGTCTATGTTTCAGGTATGTATAAGAAGCAATGATAGTACTCAAAGAAGTAAGCAGCAACAATAGCACCATGTGTGGCAGTGGCATTAGAATTAGTGGCATTAGCAGCAGTATTAGCAGCATTGGCAATATTAGCAATAGCAGCAACAGCAATAGTAGCAGCAGCAGCAGCATTACCAATTTTGGAAATAGCTGCAAAGAACCAGTAGTAGTAGCAGCAGCAGCAGGAACAATAGTAGCATTGCCAATATTAGCAATAGCAGCAGCAGCAGTATTTGCAGCATTGACAGTGTTAGCAATAGCAGCAGAGTAGCAGCAGCAGCAGGAACAATAGTAGCATTGCCTATATTAGCAATAGCAGCAGCAGCAGTATTTGCAGCATTGACAGTGTTAGCAATAGCAGCAGAGTAGCAGCAGCAGCAGGAACAATAGTAGCATTGCCAATATTAGCAATAGCAGCAGCAGAAGTATTTGCAGCATTGACAGTGTTAGCAATAGCAGCAGAGTAGCAGCAGCAGCAGGAACAATAGTAGCATTGCCAATATTAGCAATAGCAGCAGCAGCAGTATTTGCAGCATTGACAGTGTTAGCAATAGCAGCAGAGTAGCAGCAGCAGCAGGAACAATAGTAGCATTGCCAATATTAGCAATAGCAGCAGCAGCAGTATTTGCAGCATTGACAGTGTTAGCAATAGCAGCAGAGTAGCAGCAGCAGCAGGAGCAACAGTAGCATTGCCAATATTAGCAATATTAGCAACAGCAGTATTTGCAGCATTGGCAGTGTTAGCAATAGCAGCAGAGTAGCAGCAGCAGCAGGAGGAGGAACAGTAGTATTGCCCATATTAGCAATAGCAGCAGCAACAGTATTTGCAGCATTGGCAGTATTAGCGATAGCAGCAGAGTAGCAGCAGCTGCAGCATCAACAGCATTGCCACTGTTATTATTAATAATTAACACAGTGTAAGCAGCATGTGCAATATTAGCAATAGCAGCTGAGAAGCGACAGTATTCCTAGCAGCAACATTAGCAGCAGTAACAATAGAAATTGCAACATTGCCAATAGCAGCAAGGAAGCAAAGTTGCAGCATCAATAGTACGAGCATTATTAAAGGTGGCATTACCCGCAGAGAAGCAGCAGCAGCAGAGAAGCAGAAGCAGTGCTGTGGTGGCACTTGCAGTATAGTAGTACAGTGGTAATAGTAATTAAACTCATTTTATACCCTTATTCTTCAGGTGGCATTGATAAATATGATGACTATCTCTCATCAACTGAAATGTTTGATCCATTTCCATTTGGCTGTAAATCATCAAATATACACACAATCCAAGATGACAGCTCTACTCTACTACAAATTGCTGCAAAACCAAAAGCAAAAATGGCAACTGCAAGAGCAAATCACTCTTTAGTAAGCTTAAATGGATTTCTATATTCAATAGGTGGTCAGTCAAACCCAAAATATACTCTAAGATTAGTAGACAGGTATAGTCCTGCATCTGATGTATGGGAGACTGTCACTCTATTGCCAGATCCAAGATCTCATCTCACAGCTACTGTTTACCAGGATAAGATCTATGTAATAGGTGGGAGAGACCAAAATGGCAATACATTAAAGTCATTGCTGTATTTCATTCCTCAGACAGTAAAATGGAGCAGTATGTATTCAATGGACATTGACAGATGTGATATGGTAGGAATAGTATTATAGCTCAGTTAATGAATTTAAATTTTATAAAGATGTAAAAGATGGGAGAGACTTACAATCAGTTCTTTAACATAAAGTAGTGGTTCTGAAGCAGAACAGTAGACTAGCATATTTCAATAGACTGACAGATTTTGTATAGTGGGAATAGTACTATATAATGAACATCGATTTTATAAAAATATAAAATGTGGGAGGGACTCCTGAAACATGTGACATCTTATGAAAAGTGTAAAAGCTCCGTTAATAAATATAATTGATTAAAATAACTATTGGATACTATTTGATGCTGTGCAGTTTAAATTAAGTAATATTTCATTAACTATCTGAGAAATTTCAAAATTTGTACTTTCTTTTTGTTGTACTGTCACAGTTCTGATTCTGCTTTCAAGTCTTTCTCTTGTTTCTTCCTCAAAAGTGTAATCTATAAGATAATTATATCAAAGTTTGAAAATTAATAATGCAGAATTAATCAAAGCTAGTATTCAATTAAGCAAAGGATCAAATAAAGCGTAATTTATATAAGAAAACTAGCTCAAGGCCTAGTGTTAAAAGTTTCTTAATATTCGAAATTATTATTAACCGTATTTTAGTGCTAGGGGTTTTTTAAGGGGTTTCTAAAAATTTGTCTTGATTTTTCGAAAAAATTGAATTATAGCACACAGCTTGTCGTAATGAGTCTCTAGATCTAGGTTTTTTCTAAACCTGTTTCTTATAAAAAAGGATGAGGAAATTGAAGAAGGTGCTCACTGAATTTGCGGGCCACAATGAGGAGCACTCTTTTAGTGAACATGCTATTGGAAACCAGGGGTTTAAGTGCATAACAGTGAAAAAACTAATAGTCTGAAGAACATTTTATCATACCCACCTTTAATGTTTTGTAATAGCATTTTGATGGATTTGAACCCCTGTAATCGCACTGAAGCGTGTGTTGTTGAATCTATGAAAATAAATTTAAGATTTCTTCGAATAATTTCGAACATAAATAATGCTAGATGGCAACTGATGTTGAAAATCGTGTCATATGGATGGCTTGAGTATAAAACTCCGTTTACACTATGCCGGAACTATGAGACGAAAATGGTACCAAACTATAACGTTTTGGCCATGCGTCTACACTATGCCGGTACAGTTTTGATATGAATACGGTACAAAATGAATTCGACACGCTAACCGGCTTCATTTGAAAACGGCATAGTGTAAACGCCTGAATACGGTACAGTTTGATGCAGCTTTGCTGAATGAACGAGAGAAAAACAACTCTTTGCTCTTTTTGACATGAAACAATAGATTTTAGACAAAAACCGATGACCTTGCTCATCGTATTCATTTCATACCGGCATAGTGTAAACAGGGACTCCCAATTCCCTATCCAATATGAAATCATTCCGTATTCATTTCATACGAGCATAGTGTAAACGGGGTCTTAATCAAAGCTTATGTCAACTTCGCGCCAACTAATTGTAACAGCTATTATGTCGACATCTCAACAACTAGTCAGAGCTTATAGGAAACATTTGATCGCAGTCGCAAGAGCGCTTAAGTCGACTGTGACTGACGGGAATCAGTTAGCAACTAATAACAGAAGTAGAATATGTCGAACTTTCTGGAACTGTGCACCGATTAGTTGCCGTCAAAAAGGAACTAGTTGCCAGAGCGCTAATACGCTTACACGAAATTTTTTTTATAAGCAACCGCTTATAAGCAACCAATATGTAGAAGGCCTAAAAGTTTTAGCAAAGTATAGCACCACAGGAAAAAACCTAAGGAACTTTTAAAATTTTTGATAATTTATATCGCTGTGAGCAATAGAGGATTGAGCAACATAGAAGCTATTTCCATTCATTTGTCGTCAAAACTCGCATATCAGCGGAGTGTTTCTCGTTAAGTGAGGCATTTCGTTGAGGGGTTTCCGTTTAACTTTCAATACAAAGTCTCTAATGGTAAAAATATCAGCAGGGAGAAATAATTCCAGTCACTTTATGTGCAATGTTATATTTTGCTGCTTTTCTAGCCTCTTTAGTTTTCTTAGGGCAAAAAGATACAGTTCAAATTAAGCAACTGCTAAGCAACTTTTGCTACTAAAAGGTGGCCATAAAAGTTCCAAAAATGAGCAGTTTTTTCAACTAGGGCCGAGCAAAGTTGCTTATAAAAAAACTGTGTGTATGTCAACTAGTCAGACAACTAGTAGCGCAATGTCGACATAAAAGCCTGGCTTTAGGAAGCAATAGACCCTCGACTGAATTATGTCAAGGGTCGAGAGACAGACGTTTGTGATGTTTGCAATATAAAATCATCTCATTTATATCAACTTACCTATGCATGAACACACTTCAGGAATCAACGCATCGAACACCTTCTCAGAAATAGACATCGATTCGTTATATCTCCATTCAGTAAAAGCTAGTTTCCAGTTCAATCTATAGAAGCAGATGCAAGACTATGATTTCGTTAAAGCTTTGTAAATTAAGGTTATTCTTCAAAGACCTAAAGGCTACTAAACTACAAAGCCTGCCAGAATATGTCGGAACACCACAGTTTTCTTCCCATGAAAGAGTGTTTAAAATTCTAAGCACAACTCACTGACTCAATCCCCCCTCCCCAATGTTGTTTTGTTATGTTGAAGAGTGCTGTTGCGTGATTTCAATGTTCATATGCACCTGACAAGTTTTATCATTCAATAAACCAACATTGTTTGCAGAGAGGGGAGGGGAGATGTTGCGTTGAGTAGGATATTCAATCTGCCGTTCTAAGTATTCTGGCAGGCATTTTAGGCTATATATCTGTTGTGAGTTAATTAGGGGCTGTCATATCCAATATGACGAGAGTAGTTCTAGGTCTGTGCCAGATAAAAAACGGACCAAAATATTATTGGCCAATTTATCCCGGTCAGTGATTGTCGGGTGATTGTGCCTTGTAGTAGCTTGCATGGTAAATCAAGGAGCTATTTCTTCTTCAAGATGGCATACAGAGAATTCCCTCAAAACAAAAGGATTTACAAGAGATTCTAGGGACTTCCATAAAAAGACAATCGCTGTGGCTTCAACTAACCAAGAGTTTTTTTGGACAATAATTAAGCTTCAACAACAAGGCATACTATTAAACAAGAAGCACTACTGATAACTAGGGATCATAAAGTGCAGTTAAACCAAACTTCCTTACCTTTTAAATAGTGTTTCTATGAATCTGAGGATTGATGCCTGAAGTCTCCAAACACTTGAATTTAGTAAATCGATAAATAGATCTAACACATACTTGACGTGTAACGCTATAAAAAAAGAAAAACAAGTTATAATATAATGCTTAAAAAGATCACATACCTTTATATAACGTTAATCTTCGAATGAGACCCCAACTCCATGCATCCGTCCCTCGAATATATTTGGGTTGCCTGAACATTTCTCCCACTGACTCCATTATGCATATACAGGGTGGCCCAGAAAAAAGGGACCCCCTAACTAAATAATTTATTAATAATTTATTCTTAAGTTGGAATTTCATGAAATTAATACTACATGATATTCAACTCAAGTGAGATATATCGTGTAAATATCATGATGATATGGGTTAGTATCTCTGAATAAATTGACTTTAAAACTTTACAATCCAAAAACGTACTGTAACAAAATATGCAACTTTATACCCTTACGTAATCCTTACGCAACAAAACAGAAAAATCAATAACTCATTCTTTCAGTCAAATGATATTCAAAATGTCCTCAATCCTGCTCAAAACACTTCACTAATATGACTGACCATACATTAACGGTCGTGACAATTTTACTCTGGGATCATGATTCTTCTTCACGCACGATTGCAGTACAGTACGCAATGATGGAATGTAAACAGCAGATTTTGCGACATCATAAATTTAATGTCCCATTGCGCCGAGATAGAAGCTCTTATCGCCAACATATTTCTACACGATAGACTTGCACTTGAGAAAATTTACACAGAAATTATTTACCTAAGGGGTCCCTTTTTTGGGCCACCCTGACTTGAATATTACCTGGTATAAATAAGATTGATAAAATTCCTCCTTGAGAAAATTTACACAGAAATTATTTACCTAAGGGGTCGACGAACCTTTTTTGGGCCACCCTGTATATGGGTTGAAAGATGTATTGAAACCAGTATGGAGCCAAATTGACATCTTATTTCAGGAAATTAATGATCTAAAAAACAATCTAATTTGCACAATCTTCAACCCAGTAATAAGCAAATGGATGGAGAACAAATTCACAAAGAGAACTTGTTGTTGAGAAAAGAAAATTCTGAATTGCTAAATGAAATAGAATGTTTAAAAAAGAAATTGAAAATTAAAATCAACAATAAGGAAAAACCAAGAGAAGATAATAATCCGTGGCAAAAAATATCGAGGAAACCAAATCAACTTCAACACCTTCAACATCAAGTAAATCATCAAACATTCCATCAGCCTTTTCCTGTCTACAATCAACCTGTCAACAATAACATACACGTTTTTCCATCCAAACAAATATGACCAACTCAATATATTCCTCAAGAAACAGCTTTTAATACTCCCTCAAACATCACATTTCCTCCATTACAAACAATTCCTAAAACGCAAATGTCATCTATCCGTAAACAACCTGCTCTCTCAGTGCAAACTCATCAGCCCCATACACTTGGTATTATTCCTCCAAAACAAAACAATCATCAAACAAGCCAACCAAGAAATTCATCCTCAAATAATGGTCAAAAGCAAAATATAAGTATAGTCGGTGATTCAATGATAAAAAACATTTTGCCACATAAAATGTCTAGATCTCTCAACTTAAGAGTGAATAAAATCAGCATTGGTGGTATGAAAACTGAAGACCTCAAATACTATACCATTCCAAGCATAAACAAATCACCAGATGCAATAATATTACATTGTGGTATCAATGACCTGATGAATACATCAAGCACCCCGAAACAAATTGGTGATCAATTGTACGACACTGTCAAGTCCATCAAAGAGCAGTTGCCAACGTGCAAAGTGTACATATCGAATGTTGTGAAACAGGCCAAGTATACGAATATCAATGGTAACATAGAACAATTGAACGAAATTTTATGCAATATCTGTAAAACGAATAATATTAACTACATTGATAACAATAACATAACATTAGAACATTTAAATGGAAGTAAGTTGCATCTAAATGATAAAGGTACTGCAAAGCTTGCAAGCAACTTCAGAGACTGCATAAAAACTCATTTTGCGTGACTTAAAAACTTAATTAGAAGTACTATCTCTGATAAATCTGATAAAAATGTCGCTACAAAAGAAAATTGCGACTACCTAAATCTAAAACAAGCAAGGTTAAAGAATCCTAAAAACCCTATTCTTGCGCACCTTAACATAAATAGCATTAAAAATAAATTTTGTGAGCTCAAAGATTTAGTCATAGCAAGCTCATATGATTGCATAGTAATCGGAGAAACAAAACTGGATGACACATTTTCTACTTCTCAATTTCTAATACCTGGCTACAAGTCGCCACATCGTGCTGACAGAAACGTCTATGGTGGTGGCCTTCTCGTTTACATCAAAGAATCTCTCAAAAGTAAGAGAATTGAAAATTTTGAAGACAAAGGAATAGAAAATATATGCTTTGAATTAAACCTAAGAAAAGAAAAATGGGCTGTCATTGCTGCATACAACCCACCAAGCGCTGATAATGACAAATTCAAAATTCTTTAATAACATCAATAGACAAATTAACTTTAAATTACGACAACTTAATTATTATAGGTGATCTCAATTTAGCTCCAGATAATCAATACCTTAAAACGATATGTTCTTCCCTTGGGATGAAAAATCTTATCAAAGAGCCTACTTGCTATAAGCCACATTGTAATCCTTCTTTGATTGATGTTATTCTAACTAATCGCAAACATAACTTTAAAAACAGCACAACGATTGAAACAAGTCTAAGTGACTTTCATAAACTAATTCTGACAACCTTGAAATCGTCTCTTCCAAAACACCATCCTAACATTACTCACTACAGAGACTTTAGTAAATTCAATGAAGAAGCATTCTGTCGAGAATTATCTCAAGTACCATTTGACTTATGCGAATACTTTGATGATGCCAATGAGGCATTTGATCATTTTGTAGAGACATTCACTATTATTGTAAACAAACATGCTCCTCTAAAGTGCAAAATAGTTAGAGCAAACAATAAGCCACTTGGCAAATCTCACAGAAAAGCCATTATGTTGAGAACTAAACTAAAAAATAGGTATAATAAAACTAAGACTCGTGAAAACCATGAAAAATACAAAAAGCAAAGAAATCATTGCGCAAATCTGCGCCAACGTTAGAAATCAGATTACTTCACAAAGATCTGTAAAGATGGAATTTTAGATTCTAAAACATTCTGGAAAAAACTGAAACCATATTTTTTTAGCAAAGGCAATTCAGATTCGGAAATAACTATTTCTGAAGATGATTGTCTTATAAGTGATCCCAAATCAGTGGCAGAAATCATGAATGATCACTTTGTAAGCATTTGCCAAGCTCGGGACGAAGGCAATGGTGCTGCAAGCAATGAAAATTTATCAATGAGAGAAATAATCAGTCATTTTCAAACTCATTCCTTAGACCACTTCTACATGTTCTAAACAAATGCATTGAGCAAGGGATCTTTCCTAGATCACTAAAAAAGGCAATTGTTACTCCTGTGTATAAGAAAAAAGATCCCTTTAATAAGGAAAACTATAGACCAATAAGCTTACTTACAACGTTTTCTAAGGTTTTCGAAAAGCAATTGAGCTTCAGCTCTCGCCATTTTCGAGAACAAATTTTCAAGATACTTATGCGCATATCGAAAACATTTTTCATCACAACATGCTCTATTTAGACTCATAGAAGAATGGAGGCGTGGATTAGAAAATAATAAGCAAATTGGTGCTGTCTTAATGGATTTATCCAAAGCCTTTGATTGCTTACCAAAGAATCTTCTTCTAGCTAAATTAAACGCCTATGGTGTGGAACACAACTCTCTAAAACTTATAAAAGCTATCTCTCTGAAAGGAAACAAAAGTCAAAGTGAAAGGACGCTACAGTGAGTGGGGCAATCTAGAATTAGGTGTGCCACAAGGATCTATCCTAGGACCTCTTCTTTTTAACATTTTCATTAACGATATATTTTATAATTTGAGTGAGGGATCTCTTTGTAATTTTGCTGATGACAATACAATATCAATCACTGCAACTGACTCAAACAGCCTAATACAACTAATAAAAATTAATACTAACATATGCATTGATTGGTTTAAAGATAATGAAATGACTGCAAATCCTCTAAATTTCAAGCTATTGCCATTGGCAATAAAGATAAACAATTTAATCACTTCGAAATTAATAGCAATTTTAAAATAAAAATAGATAATATTGTAACTTTACTCGGTGTTGATATTGATGAGCATTTAAAATTTGACAGCCACGTTGATAAAATTTGCAAAAGGCTGCTAAACAGTTAAATTCTCTTAAACGTCTTGCAAAATACATGGGTGAAAGAGAAAAAGATTATTATAAATTCATTTATATTATGCCATTTTAACTATTGTCCGCTGGTGTGGATGCTATGCAGTAAGGGTAGTCTAGATAAATTAGAAAAGATAAACGAAAGAGCATTACGACTGGTTTACTCTGATTACACATCATCATATGAGATGTTGCTTGCTAAATCAAATGAGACAACCATCCATGTTCAAACAATAAGACTCCTTGCATTTGAAATCTATAAAACGCTAAATAATCTGAACCCGCCGTTCATGAATGATTATTTCTTAGAAAACACGTAAACCACGATCTTCGGATAATAAATCCATTACAAATTCCAAAGGTCAGAACAACTAACTATGGCATTAAATCTTTAAGTTTCCAAGGGCCCAAAATCTGGAACTCTCTTCCAGCTGAAATCAAGTTAGCCCGAAATAACAAAGAGTTTAAAGGCTTGATAAAAACATGGTTCCTAAACAAAAATGTGCGTGTTCGTTTTGTAACAAATGATGCTTTAATGCAATCTCTGGAGTTGCTTCATGTTAGTATGAATTAGTGTTTCACTATTGTAAATACTAACAATAAATAATGTACAATTACAATTACAATTAACCTCAGACAAATATTCTAGACCGAATACCCTGGGTACTTATCTACCGACCCCAGAAAATGGAAAGCTGAGTTTACTAAGGCTTATGGAAAGTGGTCCCTACGAGATTTGAACCCACAACTTCACGATCGTGAGCCGAACGCCTTGACCACTCGGCCACACCACCTTAAGGCTTACCTTTATATGTTTATGAACTATTTCTCTCATTTCAGCGAATCTTTCTAGTTGATATTTCTCAATAATCTGAGATGTGGAGTTCAGTGCTGTGATTTTATATTCCACGTTTTCCTTTCTACATTCTTTTAGCATCGCATCTACAATCTGAAACCAAAAATACCAAATTAAGGCTCAGACCAAGCGAACAAACATTGTTTGCCAAACATTTGAAATTTGCTTGCCAAATTTGATGTTTGACCGTTTTGGCCATCAGGCAAAACATTGCTCGCCAAACATTTTCGTTTGCAAATTTTCTCAAAAGCATACCACGTATTGTCTTTTACAATCACTGTTTCTCGAAGATTTACAAGTAATTTGGTGGCACTGTTAGTAAAGCCGGAGCTAAGGGCCAAGGGCAACATATTTGGACAGCAATTAATATTGGTTTCGATATCTTTTCGCATATTTCGCTGAGAATTTCTTGTTAAACTTCAGTTACACACTCAATTTGTTTGAACTATGGACTGTCTAAGCTTTTAAGTGCCCGTCCGCACTGTATCACAGCAGTTTCCCCACAAAGTTTATCAATCAAATTCCGACCCCCCCCCGTTTATTTTGCACCCCACCGCCAATTAGATTATGAACGGGATGGTGTTCCAACCCCACGCCTTTTTCAACCCCCGGCAATTTAGGCACCGAAAAGTGCACGAGTCTCGGTTGCCTCTTTCCGCCAATATAAATACAGACAGGTCGAACAGTATCGTTTATTTCTAGTTATTTCTTTTAATTTTATGCAAAGGGCATGGTAGCGAATCAATGTGTTAGCTTGTCATAAGGGTCTCTAGATCCATAGAAACAATGTTTAACTGCAATTTAAGTGATCAAGTCTACAATAGCCTCAATAAGATTTTTATTGCATATAGATATTCTAAGTAAAGGAGACGATTTAATTTAGGTGCAAACTGATCGATGTTATTGTTTAATTATACCTCAGAAATTTCTGGACACGGCGAGGAAGAGCTATAACTTCTCTCAATGCCATCCCTGAAAAAGGAAAAAGTATCAGAATCCAGTCGGAATCAGTGCCAGAATCAGGAAAAAGTAACGGTCATACGGTCATTAAATGGAAAAAGAACAAAAATAACAAAAAAGAATCTCATGCCACGCCCAAGACGTTTTTCATTGTCAAAGTTTTCAGCAAGGCTGTATTCATCAGCATGTTCATTTCATGCCTTATTCGTCAGCACTTTCATTTCATATTGCATTTATAAGCTTGTTCATTTCATACTGTATTCATCAGCATGGTCATTTCATATTGTTTTTATAAGCTTGTTCATTTCATACTGTATTCGTCAGCACGTTCATTTCATATTGCATTTATAAGCTTGTTCATTTCATACTGTATTCATCAGCATGGTCATTTCATATTGCATTTATAAGCTTGTTTATTTCATACTGTATTCGTCAGCATGGTCATTTCATATTGCATTTATAAGCTTGTTTATTTCATACTGTTTTCGTCAGCATGGTCATTTCATATTGCATTTATAAGCTTGTTTATTTCATACTGTTTTCGTCAGCATGGTCATTTCATATTGCATTTATAAGCTTGTTCATTTCATACTGTATTCGTCAGCATGTTCATTTCATACTGTATTCTTTAACATGTTCATTTCATACTGTATTCGTCAGCATGTTCATTTCGCATACTGTATTCTTTAACATGTTCATTTCATACTGTATTCGTCAGCATGTTCATTTCATACTGTATTCTTTAACATGTTCATTTCATACTGTATTCGTCAGCATGTTCATTTCATACTGTAATCTTTAACATGTTCATTTCATACTGTATTCGTCAGCATGTTCATTTCGCATACTGTATTCTTTAACATGTTCATTTTATACTGTATTCGTCAGCATGTTCATTTCATACTGTATTCGTCAGCATGTTCATTTCATACTGTATTCGTCAGCATGTTCATTTCATACTGTATTCGTCAGCATGTTCATTTCATACTGTATTCGTCAGCATGTTCATTTCATACTGTATTCGTCAGCATGTTCATTTCATACTGTATTCGTCAGCATGTTCATTTCATACTGTATTCGTCAGCATGTTCATTTCATACTGTATTCGTCAGCATGTTCATTTCATACTGTATTCGTCAGCATGTTCATTTCATACTGTATTCGTCAGCATGTTAATTTCATACTGTATTCGTCAGCATGTTCACATCATACCGCATTCGTCAGCATGTTCATGTCGTACTATATTTTCAACATGTTTATTCAAATAGCATGCAAAAAGCGTGCTTTTTAAAACAATATATATCATGGTCTTAAGTTCACATCCAATCGAAAAGGTCTCTATATAGATGATGTCAAAGTAATAAAGGGGGCTCATCACAAACAAACAAAATAATAAAAACCTGCATTTGATGCATATCGAGGAAAGCGACTTCAATATTTGTTCCTACAAAAAAATTACCAAATAGTAATTCAATGTCTTCAATTTAAGTGCAGCTTCGCTATTCAAGTGATTGTCACCGGTGCTCCTCAAGCAAGAAACACTAGTTCAATGCGCTCAAGCACTGATGAGCTCGAGCAACAGCAAAATGAAACTGCAGAATTGCTTCATATACTCTGTAATATTTCATTAATTAGCAACGATCCTTAAGGCCCTGGCCAAACGATCAAACATTGTTAGTTAAACATTTGAGTATTGCTTTACAAGCAATGTTTGACAGTTTGGCTGGGTCGCAAACATTTCTTGAGAAGCAATATTCCTTGTCAGTGTTCTTTAAAAAAACTTCAAAAACATTTTCTGCTTGCCACAGGCAGAAAATGTTTGGCAAGCAATGTTTGCAACGTCACCAAACGGGACAAAATTTTGTTTGACAAGCAATTGTCAGATGTTTGATGCATAATGTTTGATCGTTTGGCCAGGACCTTAGGGTATCTAAGGCCCTGGCCAGACGATCAAACATTGTTAGATAAACATTTGAAATTTGTTTCTCAAGCAGAATGTTTGGCCGTTTGGCAACGTCCAAAAAAATTTCTTGTCCAACATTTTTTGTTTGCGTCGTTTGCAACTTTTTCAAAAACATCACACCACAAATCTTATTATTTTTGCTTGTCAAGCAATGTTTTTGAACGTGGCCAAACGGTGAAACATTGGTTGTAAAGCGAGTTCAAAATGTTGGACCAACAATGTTTGATCATTTGGCAAGGGCCTAAGGCCAGGTACCAGCGTTGGGAAAAACATATGGAAACGACTGACTTACAATGGCGGCCAACAGTGACATATAATAGGTCCCAAATGCGAAATTTATAAATACCACTCAGTTGGCTTTTCCATTTGACTTTGTTTAACACGAAATGCTCAACGTTTTACTGACTTTCAATTAAAGAAAAGATTGAAGGATTTACTTGTTATCTTGGTCATATACAGTAATTGCACGAAGGCTGAAATATAGCAGTGTATACCTTTCCATTCCATGTTCGGCCTGGCGTTGACTTCAATAATAATGATAGGAAATTCCCAAGGTATGGCTGTATCAGCGATGTTCCTAACGAAAAACGACGATATAGCAATCGAGTAATCAATTTCATACTCTTAAGCCAGCAGAATGCAAAAATGATTAACAGAAAAGAGAACAATAATTGTTTTACTTTAAGCTAAATTTATTTCACAATTTAAGGACATAACATTCATTTGATGCAAGAAAAATGGTGGTCTTTTTACCCGCAGCTACAGGCCATCGCTGCGCCATTGACATGAATGACGTTTTCCATACTCTATACTTGTTCTTCGTTGAATTGAAATGAAAATTTTACTTTTTCCAGCTTATATTGCTGATATGCAGGCTGGGACACTTCTCACTGCTCCGCACAAAGATGCTAAATTGACGCTAGAGGGCAATGCTAGAGGGCAGCGTAGATGGTAGCGGAATGAAGTGGTTAAATTGGCTAGAGAGCATACATTACAAGGTGTAAAAACCTTGCTCTCTGTGATTCGGATAATCACGTAAAATGAAGGGGCCCATCTCAAAATTAATTGGGACGTTAAAGAACCACTGAAGAACCACCCTGGCAGTGGTCACCTTCAGTGCCAGTGAAGAGGTCGGCCTGGCGTTGATATTCTAAAATGATTGCTGAGTGAACGAGACCTCAGAATTTGCCACACAAGCCAGCAGTAGAAATGGAGTGTTGCCGAAGGATCAGAACATCAATAATACAAACAGGAGGGCAGTGAAACTTTGCACCTCGGGCGAATTTTGGATACTGAAGACGAATTCGGTGTCGAAGGTTCACGGAAAAATTCATAATGGCTGTCTTTCGTTGTATACAATATGTAAAAAGTCAAAAGCAGTGAAACCGTGAAACCTGATAGAAAACAACAAAATCCATGGTACTGAAATCAAGTAATAGTGCTAAAGGTAGGTGTAAGAACTACTGTACTTTCGGATGGGCAACATTAAGAAATTACGAAAACAGAGTCTTATTGCAGACACAGGTAGAAGTCAGCAAAATTACCTAAAGAACCTGCAATGGTTCCAATAGATTGTGCAGCTTGTGACTTCAGTGTCCACGATTGGCTTGATAAGACGGGGCTGATTGTTTCGAAAATTTCATTTAAATATAGCTTTATACCAGATTGAGTCCCTGTAGATAAAAATTACAAATCGATGTAGCCAACACACTTAAAAAGGTATACAACCAACAACCTCATTTGAGTTGTGCATTTACACGTTTTTTTATATAAGGAACACCTTTATAAGGAACTCGAGGCTGAAAATTCCCAAAAAATTAAGGAACTTTAAGGAACTGTCGAGGCTCGGGTGAAAAACTAAGAATAATTTTTTTCAAGAACAAGACGATTTTAACAAAAGAATGACATAGTAACAATATATTTCCCATCGTTCTGCCTAAAAAAACTCCATTTATATTGTAAGTTAGAAAATGAAGCACGTTTATATAAATTCGCTGTAAAAATTAGTATTCAAGCATATCTCACGACAAGGGAAAGTGTGAGGAACTTTAGCCTCATTTTGTTGAAAAAGGAACTCCATCCTCAACTCAGACCGAAGGTTCCTTATAAAAAAAGCGTGTAGTAGACAAGCAGAGGAATAAATGAGGCAATTCAAAGACGGGCGGAGTATGAGCACTAACCTGGTGTTGAGTTTTGCCAGACTTCTTCCCATATTTCTTTAGCATTGCCAGAAATATTATCTTGAGATTCAGCATCTGAAATATAGGTTCAACTTTGATATGAAGCTTACAGTTGTGGATGTAAAGACCCCCTTAAAGATGTGAAACACTGATTTATGAGTTAATTGTGGCTGAAAATGCACAAGCATCTCAGTACATAGCAACTGAAGGTGTGGCATGTGTGGTGTCGTGATATAATCCAACCATAATCTTTGATCCAACTAGCTAGTTGTGAAATCCTGCTTCCAGCACCTGCCCAGGTAGCGTTACAGCAAGGGTCGAGATGGGCCGATATCATGTTATTTCATCCACAAATGAGATTCTAGGGACTAGCGATATAAACATTATTTCATCATTTCACCTCTATCTTCACCAACCGAGCTTCTCATGGTTGTGGTCACATTTTAGTGCTTCTTATGAAAGGATTTAGATTATATTCCCATCATTTTGAGCAAACACGGACCACACCACAGACCACACACCAAAGGGGGTGATCAAGGCCCAGAGTACGCACTTAACACAGCTTGCGTGGCGCAATTATAACACATAAAACGACTTCATAATCCCGTGCACACTTTGCTTGCAAAGAGCTTCACTTCAAAAAAAAAAAAATTTTCTCTCTGGCCATAAAGTAAAAACAAAAATTTGTTTCTCTTCTGTAAGGCTTAATCGTCTTTGACAAACAATTGCTGATATTTCGCCAGAGCTTTCTACAGGTAAGAACAACCGAGGACTGTTTTAGCGTCTAGGGGCGCATGAGGTTTCGAGGAAAAACTACCTCGAAAGGATATCTGTCAAAGCAGTAGAATTAAGAACAAGGATAAAGCCGGGTGCGAACCGTTCCTACATGCTGGCCAATGTCGCCGCCAACAATTGTTGGCCAACATGTTGGCACAGTCTGCTATAGTTATTGGCCTAATGAAAAATATGTTGTTCACCAAAAATGTTATCCATAATGTTGATTAACCTTTTTTCATCGATTTGAGCAAAGTTGACGTTTTGGTACGGTTTGCTATCTGTTGCCAATTTATTGGCACAACGTTGCCAATTTATTGGCACAACACTTGCCAATTTCAAACTTTATTTCGAAAGCGATCAGCGAATGAGGAGAGTTCCAACACTGTTGGAATGTTGTTTGTTGGGACAACATCTATAGCAAACCTTTTGGCCAACATATTGGCACGGTTTCAGCTTAAGCGAAATTTAACTTGGGAAAATTAAAATGACTCCATTATAAATTCATACCGGGCTGTTTCTGTTGATGCATGGCTAAGAACACAACAGGTAGAATGATGGATGCATGAGAGTTTAAAACATCGTGTGAATGTCTTGACATTGCTTGAAATGCCCAAGCAACGGAAAGTTGTTTTGCTTGATCTGAAACGAAAACAGAATTTAGACATCTATCCAAGATTGTAGACGGTGTTGTGGTCATTTCGGGAAAGTCAGTATACAAGAGAAAACCGGTCCTTGCTCTATCCAGAGCCAATTTTGGTTTGAAAATTGGATTGGTCTTCCGTTTACACGAGATCTCCTGGATCCGTACCGTTTCTGGCTCTGTTCGAAGCCAGTTCTGGATCTGTTGAGAAGTAGAGCCAGCCCGTCTATGGCTCTGTTTGGATCCCGTTTAAACGGCTTGGATCGGATCCGAACTGGTACGCATACAAATCGCACTCAAAACGAGCGAATAAAGCCTAACAGAACACAATTTTTCGAGGAGAAAGTTATTTTTCTGCTTTAGACTTCCACAACATGCTTTTGTGATGAAATGAAGAATTTTAAGTAATTTTGTTGCAAGAAGTCTGGTAGCGCAAGCGTCAACTAAAAAAAATGATATAGTCGAATATTTCCTGATTGAATCGGAGCCGATCTGGTTCTCCCGCGTAAACGCATTTGTAAAATGCCAAAATAGCCTCCGGATTGGACCAGATCCAGTTTCTCTCGTGTGAACAGGGTCCCGAGCTAAAGCCACATGACAGTCTCGAACTGGTACAGAGACCCTGGCAACAGGACAGCCCATAGAGAGACCAAAACACTCACTCCCGTATTAACTCAAATTAGAATTGCATTCAAATTTTCATAAGTGAAGGAAGAGCTTTGAGACAAAGTTCTAATGTTCGGAATGCCAAAATACATCATGTTCAAGACTGAGGATTTCAGCTGGCTGAAGGAGTCCAGCTTTAAGTTTCATTCATTGTGAGATAATAGTTGGTTAAATAAGAAATTGACTTTCTTGCATTGTTGCATTATCTTACCTTCTTGTTCTAGGTAGCGATCTTTTAACTTTGTTGCTAGCTTTTCAACGCTTGATTCTTTCGAATACTAAGAAATAAGACAGAAATAAAGAACAGAACTGACAGAACAGAACTGAAGGTGCTGTGGCGTCGTGGTGTAATCCAGCTGACTCGTGGTGTCAGAAGCTCAGTGTTGTCAGGATTCGAGCCCAGCCAGGGTAGCGTCACAGCCAGGATCGAGGTCTCGATTAGTTAACCTACTACTGAGATCCTAGCGACTGGCGCTAAAACACCATTTCACCTTCACCTTCACAGAATAATGACATACTGTCATTGGCCTATCTTGGGCTGTTTTAAGCGTTGCACTTGGATATGACGATGAAATTATTTTTTCTGGTACGTAGTCCAACCCGAACACTCCAGTCGAAGTGACTGCTCCCAGGCGCTGTGTAAGCCCTCCTTTCCGTCGGCAACGCTCACAAGGAATGACGACTGGTCCAACCCGAACACTCCAGTCGAAGTTACTGCTCCCAGGTCCTGTGTAAGCCCTTCTTCCCGTCGGCAATGCTCACAAGGAATGACGACTGGTCCAACCCAAACACTCCAGTCGAAGTTACTGCTCCAGGCCCTGTGTAAGCCCTTCTTCCCGTCGGCAACGCTCACAAGGAATGACGACTGGTCAAACCCGAACACTCCAGTCGAAGTGACTGCTCCAGACCCTGTGCAAGCCCTCCTTTCCGTCGGCAACGCTCACAAGGAATAACGACTGGTCCAACCCGAACACTCCAGTCGAAGTGACTGCTCCCAGGCCCTGTGTAAGCCCTTCTTCCCGTCGGTGACACTCACAAGGAATGACGACTGGTCCAACTCGAACACTCCAGTCGAAGTTACTTCTCCCAGGTCCTGTGTAAGCCCTCCTTCTCGTGGGCAACGCCCACAAGGAATGACGACTGGTCCAACCCGAACACTCCAGTCGAAGTAACTGCTCCCAGGCCCAGTGTAAGCCCTTCTTCCCGTCGGTGACACTCACAAGGAATGACGACTGGTCCAACTCGAACACTCCAGTCGAAGTTACTCCTCCCAGGTCCTGCGTAAGCCCTCCTTCTCGTGGGCAACGCTCACAAAGGATGACGACTGGTCCAACCCGAACACTCCAGTCGAAGTTACTCCTCCCAGGTCTTGTGTAGGCCCTCCTCGTCGGCAACGTTCACAAGGAATGACGACTGGTCCAACCCGAACACTCCAGTCGAAGTTACTGCTCCAGGCCCTGTGTAAGCCCTTCTTTCCGTCGGCAACGCTTACAAGGAATGACGACTGGTCCAACCCGAACACTCCAGTCGAAGTTACTCCTCCCAGGTCTTGTGTAAGCCCTCCTTCTCGTCGGCAACGCTCACAAGGAATGACGACTGGTCCAACACGAACACTCCAGTCGAAGTTACTGCTCCAGGTCCTGTGTAAGCCCTTCTTCCCGTCGGCAACGCTCACAATGAATGACGACTGGTCCAACCCAAACACTCCTGTCGAAGTTACTGCTCCAGGCCCTGTGTAAGCCCTCCTTTCCGTCGGCAACGCTCACAAGGAATGACGACTGGTCCAACCCAAACACTCCAGTCGAAGTTACTGCTCCAGGCCCTGTGTAAGCCCTTCTTCCCGTCGGCAACGCTCACAATGAATGACGACTGGTCCAACCCAAACACTCCAGTCGAAGTTACTGCTCCAGGCCCTGTGTAAGCCCTCCTTTCCGTCGGCAACGCTCACAAGGAATGACGACTGGTCCAACCCGAACACTCCAGTCGAAGTTACTGCTCCAGGCCCTGTGTAAGCCCTTCTTCCCGTCGGCAACGCTCACAAGGAATGAAGACTGGTCCAACACGAACACTCCAGTCGAAGTTACTGCTCCAGGCCCTGTGTAAGCCCTTCTTCCCGTCGGCGACGCTCACAAGGAATAACGACTGGTCCAACCCGAACACTCCAGTCGAAGTTACTGCTCCAGGCCCTGTGTAAGCCCTTCTTCCCGTCGGCAACGCTCACAATGAATGACGACTGGTCCAGCCCCAACACTCCAGTCGAAGTTACTGCTCCAGGCCCTGTGTAAGCCCTCCTTTCCGTCGGCAACGCTCACAAGGAATGACGACTGGTCCAACCCAAACACTCCAGTCGAAGTTACTGCTCCAGGCCCTGTGTAAGCCCTTCTTCCCGTCGGCAACGCTCACAAGGAATGAAGACTGGTCCAACACGAACACTCCAGTCGAAGTTACTGCTCCAGGCCCTGTGTAAGCCCTTCTTCCCGTCGGGGACGCTCACAAGGAATAACGAATGGTCCAACCTGTACACTCCAGTAGAATTTACTGCTCCAGGCCCTGTGTAAGCCCTTCTTTCCGTCGGCAACGCTCACAAGGAATGAAGACTGGTCCAACACGAACACTCCAGTCGAAGTTACTGCTCCAGGCCCTGTGTAAGCCCTTCTTCCCGTCGGCGACGCTCACAAGGAATAACGAATGGTCCAACCTGTACACTCCAGTCGAAGGGACTGCTCCCAGGCCCTGTGTAAGCCCTTCTTCCCGTCGGCGACGCTCACAAAGAATAACGACTGGTCCAACCCGAACTCTCCAGTCGAAGTGACTGCTCCAGACCCTGTGTAAGCCCTCCTTCCCGTCGGCAACGCTCACAAGGAATGACGAAGGAAGGCTGAAGCTGGATTGCTAATCCCTTTACGTGGTTATGGTGGTACTATCCCGGTCGGCAGTGAGAGGAACTGAACACCTCTTTGGTGAGAAGCATGCATGCAATATCCTCTGCACTAATCTACCATCTACTAGTTAACGGAGGTTGAGTGGCCAAGTCGGATTAAGGTGTTCGGCTCACGATCAATAGGTTGTGGGCTTTCACACTAGCTCAGTCAGCCTAGCCTAGTTAACTCAGTGGTCCATCCTTTCTAGGTCAGCAACTAGGGTAGTTGTTGTAAAATGTTAGCCTTTGAGCACAAGTCACAGATCCGCCTCAGGCAAAAAGCAAAAAGCGTTTACAAATACAAAATGCTTGCTTTCTTACCTACATACGTTTCTTCCATATTAGAGTTTGCATTTGAAACTATTAAGATATAAATAAAATGACACAAAGATTGTTCATAGATTTTATTACCTTAACTAGATGACCGATTGCATTTGCATATGATCGTTTTACAGTGTTATTTGGAACATTTAGGCCATTTAATAAGGCTGCCAACAGCTTTCCTGAAAGAGTACGGAGACATAAAAAACAATAAAAATACAAAAGAAATGGTCTAGCGCGAAACCCCCCCCCCCTAAGTTCCCCCTAGTGTGAAAACCCCCTAAAACATACAAAACTCCCAAGTTAGGGAAGTTCTATTCCCCCGTTTATTTTGACCCACCACCAATAAGATCCTGAATGCTTTTTTAAACCTCCCCCCGACTATTCCAACCCTCCCCCCAGCAAATAAGGTACCTAAGTGTAAATAACCTTCAGTTGTTTCTACTATTCCCACAACCTCGTTCACAGGGTGAATAGGCCTCTACGTGAATCTCCGGTGTCCATATTCGACCCTGGTATCGGCCTTGTCTATTCGCAATTTGATTGGCTGTTCAAATAAAAGAAATTTTAAGTGACGTCACAGGGCGTGGGGACGAGGTTGCTATTCCCAATCCTGGCAACCCAAAAAACACATATTTTAGATTTTACAGTAAAACCCCACAAACAAGAACCGACTGAAAAAATAAGCGGTCCTCAAATTTGCTACGTCTACGTGTTATAGTGTCCGGCGACTGTATAAATAAATTGCTTTCCCGATGTCAAAATTGATTTGGTGAGTAATGTTGAAATATCTTACCAGAATGTGGTTGTAGTTCGTCTCTGCATTGAAGAGTTAGGGATATCACGAAATTTGCACAGCCAACCTTCAGAAAAAGAATAGTCAATTAGCCACACATATGAACGTAGTAACCTTTAAAAGGAAAAGAAAAAGCTTAGCCTCGCACACGTTAGATGTTTTGGGTCATATGACTCGGAAGACCCAGTACATTACGACTCTTATGACCCTACCCTTGGGTGACCGAATTCCGTCCCCCGCCAATTAATTTTTGAAACATTTCCAATCCCCGGCCCCGTTCTTACTAGGACCCCCGCTTATTAAGATTTTGCATTAATACTGGTGTTAATATTTTTACTTATGTTACTGTGACTTTATCGATATGAAATTGTACCTATACACAATTCTATAAACTTGCGTTTTTAAAAATATCCGTATACGTGTGGGCGGGGCCTTTGTGTTAACCTCGTTCTCATGAGCGATAACTTGGACTCAGGTAAGAAGTCTAGGAAAAATTACACCTTAACGTTGGTCCTAGTTAAAGCTATTGAATTGAACTGTTGAACGTTCAGCTAACATTGCTTGGCGGTCAAACTCATGGTCAAACTAAAGCCTGACTCAAGAGAACACCAACAATAATTCCGTTCATTTCTATTCAATGTAGACTGGTGTAGGAAGTCTTCATTGGGACATGTATTCAAAAGGTCTTGTGTAGCAAGTCTATTTTGATCGTTTGGCCAGGGCCTAAACCATCCACTATTATCTTGATTTAAAATTTTCAATATAGCCAACAGTCGACTTCACAATGAAAAAACATACACTTTTTTAATAAGCAACCGCTCAATAAGCAACTAGGGCTGAACTGACCTTAACATTAAGCAACTTGAGGGCTCCATTGAATTCTGTAAGCAACTAAGAAGTCAAACAACCAAGCTTATAAACCCTTTCTTGTTGTTAGGAAATTGTTTGTTTTGCATGTTGAAGTTCTTTAGCTAACGTTTTTCCACTTACTCTCTCCCGAAAGTCGTGTTATAGGCCTAACAGTTGACGATTTTAACCCGCAAAGTCAGGGGTGGTTGTTAGGTAAAAAAGGTTAAGCAACTTTTAAGCAACTTTGAGAGGGTTGAAATGTCTAGATTTTTAAGCAACTTTGAGGGCTGGACGAAAGTCAAGTTGCTTATTAAAACAAAAGTGTAATCAGAAACAACAAATCAATCATGAAATATACAAATTATACAAATTTTACCTTTGTACCAAGACCAATACCAGTTTTGATCAACTCAGTTAACCTTGGTACAGTTTCATTCAAAATATCAGGGTCAACATATTGCACACACTGAAAAAAACGAAAGAGATTTTCAGGTGACTCACGGTGTAGAAATGAGTTTCAAACAAAGAAAAACTTATATCTGATAGACTACATTCTTTTTTTATAAGAACAATTTTATAAGAGTACGAGCCTGTATTTTGCCCAGACTTTAAGAACAAAATAAGAACAAGCTGAGGCTGGGCGTTTTCATAAGCCCTGAGAATATCAGCTAAATATGAAAGTACGACAGTCAGACAACGTTAAAAGCAAGCAAAAAATGAAATGGACAAGCATGCTCTACTTTTACACAACCCTATTACCACTAAAAACAGTAACTGACAAAATCTAAATGTCTCAGTAACCAAGGAATCAAGAACAGATTAAGAACATTTCAGGCTTAAAACAGGCAAAACTTAAGAACAGCCAGCCTCAATCAACATTTCCTGGTTCTTATAAAAAAAGAGTGTATTTGAATAGGAACTTTGCCTGCCCCGCACTTTAGATATATCTCAAATCTTTATATCAAGATTGACTTGATAGATATTCCCTTGTTTCCCCTCTAGATATTCGCAACATCCAAATGTTCCGCCATTCCTCCGTTCCGCTTTTTAGAGATCAAACCTGACTTGATATTACCTTCTTTTGCACTGTTTTACTTTGCCTTTTTATTTCTGAATATTTTGACCGCTTCTTTTGTAATGTAAAATATCAGTTTTGCAAATTTTCATGACAAAACATTGCCCTCAAAACATAGACTGTCATCTTTTGGCAATCAATCAAGCAAGTTTAAGTTATTGAAACAATAAAATTGCTTCACAGTTTATTTGAAATAAGATAAATCCTCGCTTTTGCCTTCATTCCATTCAAGTAATGGCTGACTGGTTTAAACACAAGTGACCAAAACGATAAACAGGCCTTCCTACTAGGCCTTCCAACTTTCCAATGATGCCAAATAACTTCTGATAAATTCTAGCCTTAACATTTCAGAAACTTTATTTACTTTATTCTGAACGATTTATTTGTGACTTAAAACTCATAGATACTACCTCTATGTGTATACCAACTCTACATGTAGACTACCTCCACTTTCTTCTAAACCCCGATCTTCCGTTAGTGCAATGCAATCCTAACGAAGCACGGGTAGTTTGTTTAAGTTACGCTGTATAAACTACGAATTCTGTTGCAGGCTAGGTTGAAGTTTCTTTCCTAAGTGCCTTCCAGCTTGCCACCAAGAAGCAAGAAGGTGTCAACCATACTAGAACATATCCGCCACTCCTTATCTCAAAGTAAAGTAACGTTGCCGTTTTGGAGTCTACTACTAGCCTAGGGCTACTCAGTCGACTTTACACTTTACCCCTGACCTGGATGCATTAGCATATAGCAGGGTGCAGCCACACAAGATGCTCACAATTAACGACCAGGTACCAATTTATACAACTGGGTAGAGAGAGGCACATTTGTGTTAACAACTTGCCCAAGGTTGTTGTCTCAGCAATCACAAGTCAAGTGGAAAGACCGTGGCTCAAACCCACAACATTCTAGCTGTGAGCCTAGCATGCTAACCACAGCGCCACAGAGACCACATCTCACTGATATTCCCATAATCCACAAAAGAGCAATAGAGGTTTATGGAAGAGACGAAAGAACAATCGATTTCTTGCGTGAAAAAGATTACAATAGACAAACAATACTTTTCGCTGGTGCATTTCAAGGTCGTTCACCGCGATTTGGAGAGGTAAATTTGGAAAACGGATCACGGCGATTAAAACGTTTGTGACGATTATAGGGAAACCATGATTAAAGTGATCGAAACTGACCATGTTTATTGTGTCCATCATTGGCGATGATTTTGATGCTGAAACACGGATGGCATCGAGCTAAAAATAAAACAGAACGGGTTAGCAATGATCGAGAAAAACTCTGATGTTGCATTGTGCAGAGCAAGGACTTGAGCGAGAACATTTAGGCTACGTTTACACGAGAGAAAGTGGATCGGATCTAAAGTGGAACGGATCCAGAGGTTCTAGTTTTGGTACGGATAGGCCTTCCGTTTGCACGAGGCACGCATCCGATCCACTTTTGGGTCTAGCAATTGACGCGTGCATGGTTACTGAATATTTCTATTGTAATTTATAATAATATTTTCAAAGAGACCCAGTTTTGGATCGGATCCACCTGTTTACACGATTGAAAATTAGATCGGATCCATTCGGGGACCAAAAGTAGATCGGATCCACTTTAGATCCGATCCATTTTTGCTCGTGTAAATGTGATGTTAGATACACCAATCTGAATAAAATCATAGCATGGCAAATTGCCAGTTCTCCGTCCTTTTAAGAAAATTAACTTCCCAGGGGAGTAGCAAGCACGTTTTAAACGAGGGTGTGCATGTATAACGGGACAAATTCTGCAATTTTTTTGAAAAGATGGGTCAGACTCAGAGGGATGGATTACCGTTGACATAAAGTAGAAAAACTTTGATGTGTCATAAGAATCGAACCCATAAAATGGCCGAACTAAATATTTTCTACCCAAAATGCAGAAAGGTCTAATTAAAAATTCCAGACCAAAAAGGTATGGCTTTTATGAAAAAATTCAGACCTCGACACAAGGCGCGGACACACCTATGTCAAAATGAGGTCATTGCCTACCCTCTCCCTCCGCCCGGGAACTAAATCACCACGTTTTCTAGTGTTCTGCAAGATTTCTATCACATCAAAGCTACAATCATGGACAAAATATGGGTTCATTGTCTCTGCCCCCCTCCCCCATTCAATGTTGATTTCTTTGTGACAGATTTCTGTCTACATGTTCTGCCCGCATGATGGCATGATGGGTCGCTCAATTCTGTGGCGAATGAAACGAAAGTATCAACATTGAACTGGGGGGAGGGGAGGTAAAGTGAGCGAATACGGTATGTGGAGGTACATTTTCAGTATTGTCTCAACAATTTTGTCCGGAATTGTAGGTTTGGAATAGCCAACTGGAACGAGAATTTAATATCATCATTACATATAGCAACAGGGCTAATTCTCCTCGCATCTCTAATTACAAAAGAATCAACAAAACCAACGAGCATGACAAACCTTTTCCTGGGCATCCTTGCTTTTCGTTAATTGCAAACTTAATGTATTCAGATACTGAAATAGAACAAATATCAGGTCACATTTTTTTCGAAAAAAATGTTGAATGAAATGTTGCATGAAATGTTGCATTGGCTGTTGTATGGGTCCAGTCTCCTCGCAGCACGTGGTATCTGCGATGCACAACAACGCTAACACTTCACAACAAACTGTATTATCGAGCTGCTAGAATAGTGACTAACAGTAGCTATGATGCACCTGCTGATGTCATCATTCAAAATCTAAAGTGGCTAACTATAGCCGATATTATTAAACTGCGACCATGGTATACAAACTCTTGAATGGTTTCGTACCTACGCATCTCTCGGACATTTTTTTAAAGACGTCTTCACGGGACACCGTTAAATTGAGAAACTCAGAGACTGATTTACGAGTCCCTCTTTTTAAGATGACTAATGGGCAGAAATCATTTTCATATCGAGGTGCACATCTTTGGAACAGCCTAAAACCTGAGGTTAAGCAAGCACCCTCACCCTAGGTAATGTCTGCGCAGTATTGTGGAGGATGTGCAGTAATGTGGAGGGATTTTCGCAGTAATGTGGAGGGTGTTCAGTAATGTGGAGGATATCATCAGTAAGGTGGAGGATTTTGCAGTAATGTGGAGGATGTTCAGTAATGTGGAGGCTATCTTTCAGTAATGTGGAGGTGCGCAGTAATGTGGAGGCTATCTTTCAGTAATGTGGAGGATATCATCAGTGATGTGGCGGTTGCGGAGTAATGTGGAGGCTATCTTGAAGTAATGTGGAGGCTATCATAAGTAACGTGGAGGCTATCTTTCAGTAACGTGGAGGATGTTCAGTAATGTGGAGGACTATCTTTCCGTAATGTGGTGGCTGCGGAGTATTGTGGAGGCTATCTTAAAGTAATGTGGAGGCTATCATCAGTGATGTGGAGGGATATCATCAATAATGTGGTGGTTGCGGAGTAATGTGGAGGGCTATCTTGAAGTAATGTGGAGGGCCCGAGTAATCAAGAAGCACTCTCGTAGTGGTTGCCGATAATTTTCGTTTTTTAAACGATTCTCATTGACAAGAAATGCAATTCGGAAGCTAAACCGTGCCTTTTTTAGCCATGAGAACCTTCACACTGCTTTAAAATTTCATCATATATGTGTAAGAATAACAGTTTTGGTATACTTGCGTAAAATGTCTAACACATACAACATACATATTAACAAAACATGAATAAAATATATCTAACATATGATATGAATTATCTAATATATGAATATAAATTCGAAGAAGAAAACATTGTTCTTTTTTACAAACGAAGATACAATAAACTTGCTATTAGACTGAGGAAGAGAGACAAAATAAATTGCCACTGATTCATGTACAGATCAGTTTATCGCTCAACTCATTGTATCTTCGTTTGTAAAAATAACATTATTAACAATTACTCCGCAACCACCACATTAGACTGATTACCTGAGTCCCACTTTTCGCAAACAGCAGCAACAACAACAACAACCATATAGCTGTTTGCTCAAAGTGGGACTCATAATCTTTCAGCTGAAAAAGTGGACAGCGACTCCAACTTTCTGGAGCCATCGCTGATTGGCTAATCATCTTCTCCCACCTTTTCCTCGATTTCATGTCAAAGATTCAAGCGACTTTCGGCCACAGCTTTCACAAAAACAAACTTGGTGCAGTTTTATTAGGGTTTTATTATTTCGGAAGAAAGTTCAAATATTGCAGATAGGAAGAACGACAAATGGCTTTAAGTGTACACATTATTTCAAAGAATGTGTATGTTGTTGTCAATGAAAGTTATGCTTTAAACAGAACCGAGGAAACAGATTTTTAATGTTCCCGAGATGAGATTTCAGGTTGGTGAATTCAAAACTGTTTTTTTGTATGAAAATATTTGGGTACTAATACATTTAATGGAACGATAAGTTTGTTAGTTTCAGCAGAAACCAAGTAGTACAACGGAAAAGTTAAATTCAAATGTTTCACTCAGTTGCAGAGCATTTTCGTGTCATCAATAAATTAGAAAGCAATCTTTCCAACTTGATCATTTTGTTCCTTAAAAAGATTCATTCGCCTGAAAATCGGTACTTGTATCTGTTTTCTCCTTTGGAAGTCAAAACTTCAGCCAAAGTTTTTCCATAAAAATAAAAGTTTTACTGCTTCATCCTCGGCTTTATCTTGAGAGAAAATTAGATAGTCTAGTGGTTGAAAAATTGTTGAAAACATTTTTTGCATTTGATTGCTGTATTGTTTAAATTTTCTTCTTAAATATGCTAAATCTCAACCTCGTAGTTTTCTTGAATTATAATTCATCAAATTTTGATTAATGGAGTCTTTTACTTAAATTTCGAGTCAATGAAATTATTATAAGATTTTCCCCACCGTGGGGCACCGAAGCCCAGATTTCGTGTGCCCAGATCCGCGTAACCTCAGTTGAAAAATATTTTTGGGCAGCCCTTTATTTTATATACATGCAATTACTTTTGTAAGCAAAGTCAACTTCCTTCTTTGTAATTATATCCTATTTTCGCATTTTATCCTTCTAAAAATGTGAATTTATAGGAAGCTTCTTGTACCTAAGGCTCGCAGCCCTCGTAGCTTTCCATTGAAATCGCGCCATTGCGTTCGCTCTTTCGCGCCATTTGACTTTTTGGAAACGAGGCTCAACGGTTTTGACCACTTTTTCTGCTGAAAAGTTATGAGTCGTGGTTTGAGCGTCCAGCATAGACTCAATAGCGATAACTACGACTCTTGTAATAAGTCTACCACCACATTACTGATGATATCCCTCCACATCACTGATGATAGCCCTCCACATTACTTTAAGATAGCCCTCCACAATACTCCGCAGCCACCACATTACGGAAAGATAGTCCTCCACGTTATTTATGATAGCCCTCCACATTACTTCAAGATAGCCCTCCACATTACTCCGCAACCGCCACATCACTGATGATATCCCTCCACATTACTGAAAGATAGCCCTCCACATTACTGCGCACCCTCCACATTACTGAAAGATAGCCCTCCACATTACTGAACATCCTCCACATTACTGCAAAAATCCCTCCACCTTACTGATGATATCCCTCCACATTACTGAACACCCTCCACATTACTGCGAAAATCCCTCCACATTACTGCACATCCTCCACAATACTGGGCAGACATTACCTAGGGTGACCCTCTTTTTATTCTTTTAAACACCGACTTTCATTTTAATTAAAATTTATTGTGCTTTTTTATTTACAATCAAATTGTTTATTTATATTATAACTAAACTTAAGTAGTATATTTAATTTGTAAATTTTTTTCACGGCCCCCTGAAAAACAGCCTTGGCTGACGGGGTTACCGTGTTTAAAGAATATAAAATGAAAATGAAATATCACAAATTGTATTACAAACCTGGGGTTCTAAGCCGCTAAGTGACTCCAACAAGGCTGTTGTTAGCTTTGGAATGTGTGGCTTGAGAAACTTCCCCTGAAAGTAAAAAGATTCAATATATATTTCTAGCAGTACTTATAGGATGCAACAGTCATACTATAAAGCCCTAGTCAAGAGATCAAACATTGTTGGTCGAAAGTTTGAGATTTGCTTTACAAGCAATGTTTGAACGTTTGGTCACGTCACAGAACTTTGTCATCCCGGATAACGTATGTGCAGTACAGCGGTGGTTGTGCAGTACAGCGGAGGGATATCATCCCACTGTTAGGCTGACGCTCATGAGGTTAAAGATTAGAATCTCATCGGGACCTATTGCCACAAGCCTACAGTCAACTCAGCCGTCCATCCTTCCGTTGGCGGTAAATGAGTACCCAGGGTATTGGAAACACAACCTGCAGGTCCACATTAGATGTACAGCTGTCAGAGTCCCTGACCTTTGTTAATAAATTAAAATGCCTTGCTTGCATGCTTGCAACATTCTCATGCTGAGAGACGGGATTTAGATGCAGCCAGCAATGGCAGTTGGCAGGGCATCAAAAGGCTGCGTTGCTACTTCGGGTATGGTATCTACTTGATGTAAGGGTTGAATGACGTACTGAAACAATTATCCCCTTTTTTACGAGTCAGACACTCGCTGGTAAGAAGAGAAAACTGCATATAACAATGTCCTTTTGTCTGTATCTCCACGAATATTAGATTGTTACCTACCGCAGATTTGCTAATTTTCACCAGAGTATCGAGGCTACAAAACAACAGAAATCAATACAACTCTTACTGTATGAATGGTTTTTATCCAAGTGACAGTTCCATAGCTATACCAATATTATAGAGTTCACGAGAAAGACGTAGCATGGCCAAACGATAAAATATTCGTTTGTTAAACAGCTGAAATTTGCTCGGTCGGCTACGTCACAAACATTGTTCATCATACATTTATGCAACGTTAAACTTCATCAAAACATTGCAATCTAAATTTGTTTATATTTGCTTTTAATTAAAACAATGTTTTGTGACGTTGGCAAATGTTCAAACATGACTTGTCAGGCAAATTTCAAACGTTTGGCAAACAATGCTGAATTGTTTATGACCCTAATTAGTATTGTATCATCTTGTATAACAGAAAATGATAGAGCTATTTACAATTGCATTGTTCTTCAGGACGCTGTGGTGTCGAGGCCTAATCCAGTTTGCTCAGCGAGGTCGAAGCTGTTGCTTGTTGTGTCAGAAGATCAGCTAGGTCGAAGCTCGAGCCTCAGCCACGGTAGCGTCAAAGCATTGGTCGAGGCCTCAGTTTTTTAACCTACTACTGAGATCCTAGTGACCGGCGATTCAACATTTCACCTTTAATGCGGGTTTCCACTTGTGCGAATTTGGTCGTGCGACCCGTGCGATCGCTTGAAAGCAGTCGGGCGAATGATTTCCACTTCTGTGAATCTGGTCATGCGACTGAAAATCAAGCAATTTGATTGGTTCTGGTTCTGCTGGTCGCAAGAAAGTAGAAGTCAATCCAACTTCCAAAATCTGTCTTGCGATCGCTGATGACATGGGAATCTTCGCCACTGGAACAAACTAAGGATGCCCAGAGAGCTGGTCGCGCGATCATGCGACCAAATTCACAGCAGTGGAAACCCGCCTTTACCTTTACATCTTACATTACCGAAGATTATCTTACCTTAGTGCTTTTACGGCGTCTACTCTGCTTGCCAAGCCTACGTTGAGCAGAACTGGAAGAACCAAGGCAACCGCTTTTTCCCCAATTTTACTCAACGTTACATCGCAAATACGTATCGTAACCTAGAATATAGAAGATCAGCTCGATCAGAAAAGTGTTAACAAATTATTTTGTAGCTTTTATAGCATCAGCAAAGCAGGAAGAAGTAGTTCCCTAGTGGGTGAATTGTAATCACAATCGAATCGAATCGACTAGAACCCAAGTGAATCAAATCAAATCGATCGAATAGAACCAAGTCAAATCTAAGGCCCAGCCCAAACGATCAAACATTGTCGCTAGGATAAACTGAGATAAACTTTGTTTGAAATATGGACGGTCTATTACCTTGCTTACGGCGATACCACACATAGCTGCACTTTTCCGAACTGACTCCTAAAAAATGAAAGCAAAATCTTTAGCAATCGATCGTTGTTGCAGTAGTGCAAGTATAACGGCCAACCATTTGTTCTCGTGCTATATTCATGTGTATATTCAATTGTATTATTAGAAATACAGGGTGTCCCAAAAAAAGGAACCCAGTCAAGAAGCCTTTGTACTTAAGTCAAAATTTAATCTTTGGGCATAAAATTTGGCACATATGTTTTTGAAGGCATTAGCATGATGCTGACATCACTCTATAATGCCTCACGTCATTAATAACGCTAGGAAGAAACAAAATGCTCTACAAATATTCTTTTAGCCAACACAAAGAACAGACAAATATGCACTTCGAAAAAGCACAACTCGGCAGAAACAATGTTTTTCCAACAATTTTATCCGGCTAAATCTATCATTTTCAAACTTTTGGCCTCAACTGGTCAATTATTGTATCAATTAATACTTTCTGTAACTTATCCCAGCTCCAGAAAATCCTTAATGAAATGCAGTGTGCATCGAGTTTGGGAACATGCTTAATTTATCAACAAAATTCATTACAGCATATTTTTGTGAATATGAAAAAATGAAAGTTCCTACTTTTACCCACAAGAGTGTATATATATATAGTAAGTATTATGACAAAATCTTATTGGCCTTGAAGCTACGGTTTGGTAATAAAAACAATTTCTAAAGCGGGTTCCTTTTTTTTGGAACACCCTGTACAAGACTACATTGATTTATTAGACTACATTGTGCGTTAGATGTGGACTACTTGGATGTGGAATAAAGCACTAACCTTAATATCGTCGATGACTTTAAAAGTCGTATCCCATATTTTTGGCAGATCGTCGATGAAATCTTCAGCCGGGGCGTTTTTGATCAAATCACTGAGAGCAGAGCAACTGAAAAAGCGAAAGACAACAGTATGTCGCGTGATGTTTTTGAAAAAGTTAACAACATTTTTTGCTTGATGCAAGGACAAAATGTTAGACGAGCAATGTTGGACGGTCAAACATTTTGCTTGATAAGAAAATTTCAAATCTTTGACCAGCAATGTTTGATAGGCGTTAGTGTCTCTTCAATTCTCAGTCCTCATCCCGGAGTTAAAAAAGTCTGATATTACAGTATGATAAAAGATAACCTTGATTCTCGAGTCCTCCATAAGTAATTCGTCATATTTGTGAGCAAATCAGCAACTATTTCTTTTGTATACTTGTCCAGCTAAAAAAAGATGTAAATAATTAATATAAGTTTGAAGTTATAGTTGACATCCGCTATCTCGAACTCTCAAGGGAAACTGGAATTTGTTCCAGATAGCGAATGTTCGAAATAACGGATGCCCCATATAAATATAAAAATTATAGTTTTTAAGTCAGAAAAGGAACCCCTATTAACATGCAGGGTTACTGATTCCAAATTTCATCAAACAAGTCTGGTATTTTTTACATAGGAGTCAAAGCTCATCTGCTTTCATCCCTACTATTGGTGAAATTTAGATAATGGCGATGCAGCACATCTCGAAAGAAAACAGCTTCATCTATTGTATACATGGGCAGCATATCACTTAGCTGCTGCCATTCCCGCTCCGCTAGGCGAGCTTATACATATTTTCAGCCTGTCTCTTTATCCAGTTCAGCAGAAAATTTGGCAAAGTTCGAGATAAAGAGTAGGTTTTCCTCCATGGGAAATCGAAAATGGTTCGAGGCAGCGAATGTTCGAGATAACGGGGTTCGAGTTAGCGGATGATTTTTCTATACAAACCCTTATACCAAAACGAGGGGAAATGGAAAATCGTTCGAGATAGCGAATGTTCGAGATAGCAGGCAGTAGAGATAGCGGATGTCAACTTTATCTGAGTGAAAAATCTATTTGATAAATAAGTCATTTTGGCGACGCTCTTGACATGGTCTTGTAAGCAAGTAAGCAACCACAAAATTGAATTGAAAATATCGGAAAGCGAAAGATGAAAATCTTACCGACTTTTTCCCATCAGGGACAAGCGCAGCCCAGATATTCGCCATGGCTCTTTGAATAGCAGGATTAGGGTCATATTGATATCTACGGGAGTCAGTAGTAGTGTATCAGTTGGCATATACATATTTATATACATTAGCATATTTAGTTACTCCATTCTTAGCTAGCCATTTTAGGTAACATCCTGTTGCAGCAATAGCATAGGCATCCCCGCATTGCATCATAGCATGCTACACACGTAGGTAATTCCCACATCATCATAGGCATTTCCATATTTGTCACATGTAGCATAGCCTCCGTTATTCGTACCTTCTTTAGCTAGCTTTTCTTACCGTTATAGCCTAACATTTAATTCATTGTAAGTAGAAAAATATTGTATATAGTTCACTTAGATTAAGTATAAAAGTTGGTAGATTTTAGTGAGTAGTTATTAAGATTCAGAATTCGGTTCAAGTTAGTTGGTTTATTACATAGAAGACGCAGAAAAGCAAATCGACGTTTCTCTAACTCTCTCGCTGGCATTCCGTGGCACGCAAGTAAAGACTACAAAAGTTTGGGTGAGACCGTTTCAAATTGTTCTTGTATAGTTAGATATTATCTTTGCATTTATTGGTAATTCGTCAAATCCACGCTTTACCATAGAATTACAAATTCGCATGCGCAACGAAAATAAGTCTAAGGCCCTAACATACTATGTCATAACTGAACGATAAGAACATTATTCGTAAAATATTTTAAATTTACTTATCAAGTAATGTCTGAACTTTTGGCTACGTCACAAAACACTGGTTGACAAGCAGAATTGCCAGTCATGTTTTTAAAAAGTTCAGAACATGATTTGCTTGGTGCAAACAAAAATTGTTTGAAGAGCACTGTTGCACGACGTGGCCAAACAGTAAAAACATTTGCTTGACATGCAAACTTCAAATGTTTTACACGCATTGAAGATTTGCTTTACAAGCAATGTTTGACCGTTTGGCCAAGTCACAAAACATTGCTTGACAAGCAAAGCTAAGCTAAAATTGTCGCGTTACGTTTCTTTAAAAGTTCAAAAACATTTTTGGCTTGAGACATGCAAAAACTGTTTGACAGGCAATGTTTTATATGGGATAAAACGGTCAAACATTTTCCTTGACAAGCAAATACAGGGTGACCCAAAAAAGGGAGCCCCTAGCTAAATCATTTATAGATAATTTATTCTTAAGTTGGAATTTCATGAAATTAATACTACATGATATTTCATGATGTTTCCTGTAAATATCATGATGATATGGGTTAGTCAAATGATATTTCTTAAATCCTGCCCAATACACTTCTCTAATATGACTGACCATGCATTAATGGCCATGACAATTTTGCACTGCGGTAGTTATTCCCCTTCACACAAGATTCCAGTACGCAATGATGGAATATAAACAGCTGGTTTTTGGACATCATGAATTTAACCTCAAATTGCGCCGAGATGGGAGCTCTTATCATGAACATATTTCTACACAATAATGCACTTTACTTGAATATTACCTGCGGTATGAATTTAACGCAATTCCTTTTTGAGAAAAATTATTCCGAAATTATTTACCTAAGGGGGTCCCTTTTCGTGGGCCACCCTGTATAAAATGTTTGACAATTAATAATTGATGGCTCCGACAGATGTTGCGTCCTATACTTTGTGACTGTTTACATGGAAAACACAAAGAGTAGTTGGATTTTTCTTGTTTCCTATAAAGCAAAGGTTGTTGAATAAATATATTACCGGTAGAGTTTTGGTATCAGCTGAGGAAGGAATGGCTCCAGTTGTTTACCAGCCTGTGAAGCAATACTGAGAAACCCAAATGCAGCACCCTACATCAATAAAACAAGTTCAATGCATGCAGGGCATGGTTGAATACAACGGTGAAGGTGAAATTTTAGCGCCAGTTGCTAAGAACTCAGTAGTAGTTTAACTAATCGAGACCTCGACCCTGGCTGTGACGCTACCGTGTCTGGGCTCGAACCCTGAGCACACTGAGCTTCTGACACCACGAGTCAGCTGGATTACACCACGACGCCACAGCACCTTCATGCGGTGTAAGAGCAGGGGAAAGTTCTGTAAGGCCCTGGCTAAACAGTCAAGCATTGTTGGTTAAATATTTGAGAATTTCTTGAAAAGCAAAATTTTTGACCGTTTGACAATGTCCAAAACTTGATGTACAAAGAGAAATCACTCAGCGATTTTTTTGAAAAACTTCAAGCGTTTTTGGCATGAGGCCAAACGGCCAAACGGCCAAACATTGTGTTTGACAAGCACAATTCAAATATTTGACAAACATTGTTTACTCCTTTGACCAGTGGCTAAGGGACAGAATACTTGGGAATGCACAAAAACTTGTCAATAACTGTGGTATACTGGTGGAAAAACCATTTCTTGTGCTTCCCATAGACCAACTCATGAATTCGTTTTCAAAAAAATTGAAAATTAGGTCACAGAGAAATTTCGATTAAAAGTTTGAAAATTTATAAGGGATTCGACCGTGTAGAATTTCACCCCTAGCGATTTTTCACGGTCAAATCCTTTATAGAATTTCAAACTTTTAACACCTATAAAATCAACATCGTAAGGACTAGAAGCATAAAACTTTGTCTCAACACTAAAAAGAACGTGCTGAATTCGAATCTGAAGTCAAAATTTCTCTATGACCCAATTTTCAATCTTTTGAAAACGAGGCCCTTGGTTGAAATGGTCTATTCGATAGAATTACTGCAACCAAGATTCTAAATGCAACAGTGAGAGGTTACTGTGAATTGCAATCGTGCCTCCATTAAGGATTCTTGACATGATATATTTGCCGAATAAAATCACAGGGATAAGGATACTTCAAGAAAAATAATGGGTGAACGGGATATTTTTTGAGAAATTTTGGAAAAAATGGTTGGGGATATGGTCAATTTGGACCCTATAACAGAGCCTCGTAATTGGACGAGAAGGAGAAAGTTTCTTTTACCTTTCTTGAGTTCCAAATTGCATTGTGATTAGCAAGATTCATGAATTTATAAACGAGGTCAGGTCTGTTTAATGAGCTTGCTAATGAACATAATTCTTTGTAAGTCGATAATGAACCACTGAAATGAAATCGATGAAGAATAGATAATATACAACAGTAGATGTGAAGAGAATCTTAAAAGGAAGAGAGTATTTTGTTGGTTGACTTGGAGAGTTGCTTGACGATATCATTGAGCTGCGTAGCTCAGTGGAAACGTCGTTGGCTCTCTGGTCATGCAGTCCAGTTCAAATTCCACCTATTGTGGTATGCCACTTGTGGAAAATCTATCCTAGTGTTCGCCATTGATGACAAAAATATATACTGAAGAAGGCTCAACTTACCCGAAACATAAAAAAGTCTAACGGTAGGAGAGCCTTGGGCTATATGGTTTGGAGAGTTACTCGGTAATTTCATTGAGCTCTATAGGAGAGAGTCTTGGGCTTCATTGGACTCTAGAGGTCAGTTGAAACGTCATTGGCTCTCTGATCATGCAGTCCAGATTCAATGCCCATTTATTGTGGTATGCCACTTGTGGAATAAACTATCCGAATTTTAGGCATTCATGACCTATATCTACAAATATGAATTGTGCTGAAGAAGGCTCAACATAGCCGAAACACAAAAAGTCAAACGGGAGGAGAGCCTTGGCCTGTTCGACTTGGAGAGTTTCTCGGCGGTGACTTCGTAGAGTTCTTAAACGATTTTCGTCGGGTGAATTCTTAACCTGGTCCAACTTCAGCCAACATCATCCAACATGATTTTGCCGCATCGAACAAGGTTGCCGAACGCAGTCAATATTTTAAAATATTGGTTGAGTTTTACGATCCAGATCAAATTCCAGCAAACATCACCCAACAGGGCTGCCCTACCGAACAAAATCGGCCAAACGCTGCCAACCCTGCGCCAAACAAAAAATGTTGGCCAATGTTGTATGACATGTCGGCTACACTTGGCTGGGCTTTTGATGTTAGCGGCGTTTGACCAAGGCTTAAAAGATTAAGCCTCAAATTTTAATCATTTTATCGCCCTTTCATCAGGGTCGTCGCATCCGTCAATGATCCAATTTTGTTGGAAAGAGCCGGAAGACGCAGAAAAGACTTTAACTTACCCCTCTGGTGAAGTGCCTAGCTGTCCACGATTAAACAGCTCAGTGTCTTCATCGATTTTAGGTTTTTGTCTAGAATTCGAAGAAGTAAGATCCATCAAGACTCCTCTTCAGCAGACGTAAGTTAAAGCTACTTCATGAAAATAAATGATGGTTAAATTTTTAATTTAAGCACCGTTAATGGCGAAAGAAACTGTTATAATTATGCAAAGAAAGTAGGCTCAACTTGAGTTTGAATGAACAGAGGGCCTTGCAATGTTTTTTCTTCTCTAATCCCCTTGTTGTTGGTAAAAGCATAATGCTGGATGCCTTCCAGGTCATTGGACGTTAGGCTATGATTAAGGCTGTCTGTCTAGAAATCCCTACGGAATCTGGCTGATCTCCAGGAAATCCTTCTACGTATTTAGCAGTGTTTTTCTCGAAGTGAGGTTCATTCGAATTCAACCACTGATAAGATAACTGGTCTTGATTCACAAAATTTCTCCTCCCTCCCTCCCTATCCCTCTAGTTATTGTTCTTTGATTTTATGAGTTTTTGATTATTTTATTTCGCAGTCGACCACTCCGGTCGTCATTGCCAGGTGTGCCAGCCGAAATTTGCTTTGAAAATCGGAATCACCGACCGTAAATTGGGTTCCTTGCTCATGCAACAAAGGCTGGTACGCTGACCGGCCAGTTTCTTGAGAATACATTAATTGAAATTAAAATGCAGAAGTTTAAAGCATGAAGACTACCTTTTTCCGGTCATAAGACTTTCAACCAATATAGAAACTAATTCATCTTTCTTTTCACTTCCAACTTGCTCATAAACCAAACTAATGCCTCTTGAAGCCACATCTTGCGTTATCTCTACAACATTGATTAGAAAGAACATTCAAAAACCAAAACCATTTGGTAACATTTTGTAGCCGGTTTGTCAGCTTGATAAATGAGGGTTTCGTGACGGTGCACAGCCCAATATTTTTAAGAAAGAACAATGAAACTCACCATCGTTACTGGACAGCAAATCCATGAAGCAAGACTGTATCCCTTCCAGTCTCTCCTGTAAAAAAGAATTTAACTTTTTACTGTAGAAGCACATAGCAAAGAACAATAAATAATTAATTAGACTTGAACTAATTCACATATGTACTAGCCTAACCGCTACAAACTTAAATCCTTTCAGTTTCGTATACACGTTTTTTTTATAAGAACAAAGTATATAAGAACATAAGGCTTCAGAGGCTGAAAAGTTAAGAACATGCTAAGAACATTACAAGGCTTTGTGAAGCTAGAAACAAATTAGAATTTACTTTCTTAAGTGGCACTGTCCTGTTCTCAACTCTAGAAAACAGGTGAACTATCAATTGAGACTATATGTGACATTTTTAAATGTGCGTCCCTTTTCGTAGCAATTATCACCTAATTTGAAAAACAACAGCTTTTTAAAAAGCAAGGAAATTAAGAACAGGTTAAGAACATTTTCAGCCTTCAAATCGGAAAAATTAAGAACACTGCATGGTTTTCTGCAATTTCAGTGTTCTTATAAAAAAAACGTGTACCTTATGTTACGCCTCCTCTACTGGCCCAAGCCAGGAAGCCGGTTCACTACCCATCTTTTTATACCATAGGGGCTCCTTCGTAACGAAAACTTAATTGGCTAGTTCTACTCACGGGTTTCTATATTATTACCTTGTATGACATGCCTATGCATTGGATACATTTCCAGCAAGTCCAAACTACGGTTTCTGGAATTCTCAAAATCTTACCTATGACTATTTCACGTGTTAATTTTGTGACAAAGCACGTGGGTAAATCATGATCAATAAACTTCACAACAACGCATGGCATCAGTTGCGACTGATTGGCCAGATGTTATTCTATCGTTCGATCTGACGAAAAATCGAATCGCATTAAAAGTGGGAGGACATTAGTAAGCCAGTGAAAATGCAGCAAATTATGTGCTGCAATCTGATTGGCTCCCCCAATTTTTTGGGGAAGAGTGGCCGTTTTTTTGCTTGCAAAAGCCATGAGTCCCACTCTGAGGAAACAGCTGAATGTTGTTGTAGTTGTTAGTAGCTGTTTCCGAAAAGAGTGGGAGTAAGGTAATAAGCCTAGGCTCTTTCTAAAGAAAGAAACGTACACGCAAAAGGACCAAAGAACTGCCCGATATAGTCAAATAAATAGGTAACCTCTTTGTAGAAAGGTCCATCAAAAGAATTCAACTCGCTCAGAATATGTTAAAGCAGGAAAAACCGTTTACCTGCACTACTGGGTGCTTTGAGGAGTACTTTATTATCGATAATAACCAAACAGAGGCAGCCTATAACAGAACGATGTTATCTTTTAAAAAAGTTTGTTATCCAAGTGCATGTTGCGAGAATCTACTGGCCTTTAATGGTATAACAACCCACCTACCCTTAAACATGATTCTGCTATAAGAGAACACTTATTTGATAACCCACGTTGTGCAAAAAGTTATAGAAAGGACTGCTTTCAAATAATTGGCAAAGCAAGGACCTCGTTTTGTTCAAAAGTTTTGGAATCCGGGGGGCGACTCACTCGTTGAAAACCTCAAGCATCATTTCTTGAAAATCTTTTGTTTTCACTGAAATCCGTTGGAAATCATTTTGTTTTAGTAAAAATCTCGTACGCTTTTCTGTCCCTCGATTTTTTTGTCCCTGAAGAGTTGAATGCCCCTCGTTCGATTCTACAGAATCAAGATAAAAACCAAAAGGCCAGTTCTGTGTAGACAAAAAGAGTTTTCTCACTTAGACCCTACTGTGAATTCCATAACTCTTCCCGCAAGTTGATTGGCATACAAAACACAATACCATTACTGATTGATGCATGTCGATCTGCATCTGTGTATACTGCATATTCCGTATTAATCAGTTATCTCGGCCTGTTTCTGACGTACGAGACCAGAACGAGAACAACAGACCAATTTTAACCTTCGTTGGTGTTCTATGGTTGTATAGCTCTTCTAAAAATAAATTTTCGGTGACGTTACATTTCCATACCCTTACGAAATCCAAAAAATACGATGAGTAATGATATCTATATATAAACTCACTTGCTTATTATAGGCTGCAGTGCTATATACATAATCCGATTTAATAGTATCCAGTACATTAGCCATCGAATTTCTATCCATTTCAACACTGCCATCATTCGTATTTAAAATCCAGTTGTCTTTTGCAGCAAGTGATAATTTCCAGCTCCTACGCAGGACAGTGCCTCACCTACGGTGAAATTTAGTTCCAGCTGTCGTGCCTGTAGGTGAAGAGAATTAAAGATACAACACTATAGCCTTGCCTTTCTGTCCAAAAATGGCCTACTTTTGACCTAATCTGCTTTATTAGCCTTGTAAACTGATTAGAAAGACTAAATAGACCCTTTGAAGGCTATTTTTCACGATTTTGAAAGATTTAAAAACCCTTGATTTTGGCCGATTTTTGGCCGTTTTGCCTTAGAAGTAGGCAAGAAATTTGATATTGATATAAAGTAGACAAGAAATTTTTCTGTTAACGCACTAATGTTAACGAACAGGAGCTGTTTCTTATTTACCTTAGATGTGCAGCAAAGGGCTTTCGTGATTTCTTCTCTGTGCGGATAATCGGGTTCTCCTACCAGAATATATCCAAGTGTACAGGCAGCTCTTTCTTTTGTCTGTGGGGAAAAATATACGCACTTCATTCTCGATGCACAAGAGCTACTAATGAATAAAATGCCAAGAAAAGAAAATAATGTTGCACATTGTTTAAAATTAGGATGCTGGCTTTAAGATTTTACAAGAGCCCAGCACTGAGTTTTTTCATTTCATACAAATTTGGTACACGAAAAGTTGTCATTAATTTTCAAAATGGCATTTTTCCACAAGCGGCATACCACAATAGATGGGAATCGAACCTGGACTACATGATCAGAGAGCCAACGACGTTTCCACTGAGTTATAGAGCTCAATGAAATCGCCGAGTAACTTTCTGAGTCATACAGCCCAAGGCTGTCCTCCGTTTGACTTTTTTGTGTTTCGGCTATTTTGAGCCTTCTTCAGCACCATACATATTTGTACACATTTGTCGTGAATGACGAATACTAAGATAGATTTTCCCACAATTGGCATACCACAATTGATGGGAATCGAACCTGGACTGCATGA